>JAFVLL020006557.1:0-17500 GCA_021397915.2 Tor tambroides
TCATTAACTGTTCCCATCTGGTGGAATGACCTGCCCAACTCAATCCGAGCAGCTGAATCCTTAGCCATCTTCAAGAAACGGCTAAAAACACATCTTTCCATCTTTATTTGACCCTCTAACTCTATCACTCTCTATTCTAATTCTTTTCATTTAAAAATACCCACACACACTTGAACCTCTATCAATTGCATATTTATTCTCTAACTGCTTGTTTTTTCTTGAAAAACTAACACTATCTTTCTTTTTTCCTATTCTATCTACTTGTTTCTTTTAAAAAAAAATTAAAAACACACTAGATTTTTTCTTGTTCTATATTCTGTCTACTCGTTTTCTTTAAAAAAAAACAACAACCTTGCTACGTATACTGCTTTAGGCTAACCGAGACTTGTCATAGTGCTTGCATGTTGTTGCTCTTTTGTTGGTTTTGATTGCTTCTATTGTCCTCATTTGTAAGTCGCTTTGGATAAAAGCATCTGCTAAATGACTAAATGTAAATGGTTGCAAGCAGAGCTATACATGCCATTAGCTTTTTTGTGTAAAATGAATTGCTACAAGACATTTACATTTAGAGACCATATTGATGTACAGTATTGTGTTCCATTCAATTTATTCCTTACATTTTCTTTACTTGGTCTTAAATTGACCTTCATAAAACCTGCAAAAACCCTGAAGAAAGAAAATCATACAGGTGTGGAACGACATGAAGGTGAGTAAATGATGACGACACAGTTTTCATTTTTGGGTGAACTATCGCAAACTACAATAACAACTACTAACACAAACTAATCAGATCCGCACAAAAATATTGCCACATATATCATACTACTGTCTAGAACAAGAAATTCTTCCGCCAACTACCTTTTCTTCCCAGAATACCACTCAATAAAGAACCAGTGCAGGACCAGAGGCAGCATCGCCATGAAGCCCAGGTACAGCCAGTCGTACAGCTCAGGAGATCCGCTGCATTCCTCACATATCTTTTCATAGTTTGTTCTCTGGCCACGAGGACAAACCTTGATAATAAGAGAGGTGAAGGTTATTAAACCCCAAAATATTTAGTCAAATTAAACCCAGTCCACAAAACACCACCGTGAAATCATACATCAGAACTGTTCTCGAATGACCAGGCGGTTACTGTTGCACCACACTCTTAAAGTTTTTTGCAACAACGCTGCTGAAGAATCTTTCAGTTAATGGTTTTTAAAAGAAGCATCTTTTTCTTAGTGCAAGAAGAAACATTTTCCACTATTAAGAACCTTTTCTGCAATGGAAAAGTTCCATTGATGTTAAAGGTTCCTTATGGAATCATACGCCAATAAAGAACCTTTATTTTAAAGAGTGTAACTGACAGTGGTTCTTTTAGATGTACATATGTGTAGAAATAAATAGATTAATAAATGCTGGAGGTATTGTTCTTGCTATCAAATAAAACCTCAATGTAAATTGAAATTGTGAACTAGTAAAATACACATCAGATCATATGTATACAATCTGTTATACATGTGACCTCTTGCATTAGTGCACATTTTTCTTCCATCAGGCAGTTAAATGTGTGTGTGTTTTATTAATGTAAAATGAGGCACTTACCCCACATTCTCCTTCAACAGAGTCATTTACGATGGTCCTTCCACAGTACAGCCCAGGACAAGTGGAGCTCATTGCTACAGCTACAGAAAAACATCAGTAAAAGTAATAACATCCATTTATTCAATACAAAACATATAAATTGTGTTGTCATGGCAGTAAACTAGCGACTCTATCAACAGCAAGAAACCATATAGCTATAGCTGAATTAGATATTGTCATTAGATGATAGCATTTGTTCTTGATCGTTTCAACACACCCATGTCATATGCAGCATTACAAAACAATCAGTCGCTCAGTTTATTTGATTAGTTGATTTCAAGCTGTACGTTCAAAACGACGTAGCAGAAACCGGAAGAATAAACGACTCCGTCTTCTTCATGTGACGTGAGACGTGTTGCTAAAAGTGAATCCTGTCACAGCGCCACTCACTGGCCAGATTTACAGCCTCGGGTATGTAAATACATAAAATATGACAATCATTCAAGTCTATTGTATGTATATGCAGCACCACCATATCATTTAATCATTTAGCAAAGAAGGACTTTGCTTGTTTAGACAGACAAACCGATGAAAGACAGACAGATAGATAGATAGATAGATAGATAGATAGATAGATAGATAGATAGATAGATAGATAGATAGATAGATAGATAAAATAAATTGCATAAAATAAAACATTCATTGTGCGTTAATGACGTTTGCAGGTCTGCATCAGCGGCTGCCTGCGCACAAAGCACAATAAATGAAACCAATCTTCATAAGAAAGTGCGTAATTCAGCTGGAAAAAATCGGCCCGGTGTCATGGCAACGGCTTGTAACGTCACGGGGAGGTGCAGGGGCCTGCATCTGTATCATTAAAATAAAATAAGCATGTAGAGCGGCGATTGTATTGAAACGAGTTAGAAATGGGCGGGGCTCAGCAGCGCGGATGTTGGTCAGATGCAACTGGCTGACAAACAATGAAAACACATTTTTAATTCACTGGCTATTAAATTTTCACAGTGTCAGTATTGAAGTGTAAAGAATTTTCTAGGTCGCTAGTGAAGAAGACGGCTGAGTCACGTGAAACCAGCTAGTTTTCACAGCATTAGTCAGGGTGGATCAATCAGTTATCTTGAATTCACTTACGCTGAATTCTAAATAGCAAACCTTTATATGTTAATAAGGCATAAACAGCAGTCATAAAGTAGCATGCTACTAAACTATTCCCAATTCATCTGAAAACGACTTTTTGATTCAGCGGAGAATTTGATTCGTTCAAACGCTGCTTTATCAGAAGCTACCTGTTACTTTTCTCAACGCTTGTCCGAATGGACCAATCACAGTCGCTGGTGCGCACTCGATTAGACATTTTAAATAATCATTTTATTGATTAGCTTTGGCCGATTTCCATTTGCATTTTCAATATTAATTCGCGAAAGTATAAGACTTAGACACATTATCACAAAAATGTCTAGAGGCAAGACACAAAACGACCTAAAATCTAAACGCGTCTCAATGGTGAATTGGCTTTCTGGGCCTCCAAGCGCCCCCTAGCGGAATTAAAACGTTTCGTCTCGTATTAACAGTAACTGAGTAGAATTGTCAGCTCAATCATCTGTAACAGGGGAGGGCACGGGGAGCATTCTTTACTCCAAGCTCAGTGTATGGCATCAAAGGACTACATAGGGACCATCTGTGACACCGTAGCGCATACTCATTTTTACTGTGATACGGACACTGGAGATACTGACAAGGGATGAATTCTCTTCCACCCCGTGGATGCGCCCTAACCGTGTCCAATGGATCTCCCCGGCATCAGCAACACGACCGTGGACAACATGTCGGGTTCGGGCTTCATTTTAGAGATTGTGACCATCAAACCCGTTGTAAACAGCCTGAGCACTCAGGCCAGCAACTATACAGCGGGGGGCGAGATGCCCAGCAACACCCTTGTGAGGAGTTCGGAGGGGAACTCGGTTCTCCAGGGCATCGCGGTGGCCGCGCAGGCGCTGCTGCTCCTGGCTATCTTCTTACTGTCCAGTCTGGGTAATTCAGCGGTCGTGGTGGTTATAATTAAACACAGGCAGTTGAGAACGGTCACCAACGCGTTCATCATGTCCCTCTCCCTCTCCGATTTCCTCACGGCCGTTCTTTGTTTACCCTTCTCCTTCATGATGCTCTTCAGCAAGGATGGCAAGTGGATGTTCGGGGAGCCCTTCTGCATCGCCAACGGCTTCTTCAACACCTGCTTCGGCATCATCTCCACCCTGACTATGACGCTCATCTCATTCGACCGCTACTATGCTATCGTCAGGCAGCCGCAAGCCAAAATCGGCCGGAGGAGAGCGATCCAGCTCCTAGCGGCCGTTTGGTTCTCCGCGGTGGCCTTCTCGTTTCCTTGGTACCTGCTTATGGAGACCTCCAGGCGCTTGGTGGTGCACAAACAGGGGTTTTACCATTGCATGTACGTGTTCCACTCTGGCACCTCCAGGACGGGCACTGCATACAGTGTAGCTTTAATAGTAGTGTGCTACCTGCTTCCCTTCGCCCTCATGTGCTTCTGCCACTACAACATCTGCAAAACCGTCCGGCTGTCGGAGATCAGGGTGCGGCCGGTGACCACTTACGCGCACCTGTTGCGCTTCTACAGCGAGATGCGCACCGCCACCACCGTGCTCATCATGATCGTGTTCATTATCTTCTGCTGGGGGCCCTACTGCCTGATGGGCATCATCACTGCGCTCGGGAGCTACTCTTTCAATCCTGCGATGGATACTGTGGCCATCTGGATGGCGTGGGCTAACGGTGCCATCAACCCGTTGATTTACGCCATAAGGAACCCGAATATATCCATGCTGCTGGGTCGGAGCAGAGAGGAGGGTTACAGGACTAGAAACATCGCCGCGTACCTGTCCTCGCAGACGCAGCGCAGGGACGCGGTACGGACTCGGTCGGACCGGATTCGGGACCGGTACGTGAGTCGGCACGGCGCAAACAGCCGTCTGTCTTCCTCCAGCCCTGCCAACGGCGGAGATGTGGCCATGTGGGCCTGTAAAAACCCGGCGGTGTTCTTCTGTAGAGATGCGCATCCGGATACGATCACTGAACCGGCGGTGCCCAAAGTTGAGACTGCTGACACCAGTCTGTAATATGTCACAATTTATGACGACAACGGGAGGTGCTACAGGTGTACAGTGGGACCCAAAATTATATGGGTCACACTTAATAATTTAAAATGTCTTTTATTGCATTGCATAACAAAATGTCAAGTCAGGTTTAAACATTTAACACAAACTTTTCTAATGCAATGAATGATATTACTACATGTCGCTTAACTCTCGCATTCAATACTTTACTTTCAAACTCATTTTGACATATACATTTTTTTACGATTTTATATGACATTCACATTGTTTGCATATACCAGAGGCTGGTTCTTCATATTTTGCTCCTACCGTAAACATATAGCCTATTTTATTATTAGAGACCCTTAATATAATTTTCTTGTTAAGTGATGTTTATGCTGGTAATGTTTAATGTTTTTTATCTTTCTTTCCTTGGGACATTTTATCTTAGAAAAGCAAGAAGAGTTTTATTAAATATTCTATTAAATAATTAAGCTTTGACAAAAGGAGCTGGCAATCACCAACCTTTAAGTTGTTGATCACATTAAAATGTGATATTTTCTGTAGGGTCTCACTTTTGCTATAGCTAATATGCAAATATGTACATATTTAATCCTATTTAATTAGCAGATTTTTGCATTTTTTTTATTTTTGTTTTTATTTATTTTTTACGTTTTGTAGTTTTTTTTATAACGATTTGTTCTTATGTATTTTATTACAGCAGATTCATTTTTTGCAAGTAAAAATTCACCTGTAGTACCTCCCGTCAGATTTCAGTAAATCATATGCATTCAAATAAATTGGAACACTAATCAAAGTTTCATGTCAGTTCAAAATATTTGATTGTACATTACCTAATAACATTATTATCTTATATGATGTTTAAAGAAGCATTATTTTGTCTGTATTTTTAAAGCTGAAGTATGTAGGCTAATATATACTAGACGTAAAAAAAAAGACAGATAAACCCCGCCCCCAACTCACGCCATTGGTCGAGTCAGTATTGTAGTCTACAGTAGGACTACGACACAGTGTTTAGACGTTACATTCTTCAGCTTTAAATATAAATAGGTCTGTAAGTAAAAATATCAAAGTTTGAATGTAAATGAATTTAAGATGCATTATTACGCATTATATATTCTATATGAATGATTAAGTCTTTATAAAGTGTTACTGTATTTTTTACATTTAATCTTTTGATATCAACCTATATTTGAAACCAAACTCTCCAAGCATGGGTTTATTAATATAATGAATCAGTAGATAAAGTGTGTAGACTAGTGTGTGCAAAGTGCCAAGATGAAGTCACTCTTGAGGCTAATGCAAATGCTTTACAACACTGTGAATGAACCGAAGGGTTTACAGAAATCTCTCTCATTGCCTAAAACCATATTCATGCTGTTCATCGTCTGCTTTGAGGTGTTAACACTGACCTGGAACATTAACAGTGAAATGTATAAGAGTTGAGAGGATTTTATTGAACAATCGGTCATAATGACATGGTCGTTTAAGAAACAGGGCTATAACTTTTTTTTTCATTGTGAAATGTCTTAGCTTTTTTTTTTTTTACACCCTTCACACTTCAGTTTTTAAAAGGAATCCAGAACCATATACCTGCTAAACTGTAATAAAAAAGACCTCAAATCACACAAACAAGTCAAATAAAATAGGAATAGGATATAATTACCTTTTATTGATCTGTAAACAGCATACACTTGTCAAAAAAAATAAATAAATCATATTTTTGAGGGAAAACAATATTAAATCTTTTCTCTGACATTTTGGAAGATCAACTTAAAACCTGTAAATAACAAATAGAATTAACAAACTGCCTTAACTGTTGGATGTAGCATGGTTTACAAAATACAGAAATGCATTATCAGCACTGAAATATTTGAAACAATTTCTGTATCAATTTTGATCAAGAATTTTTTTGACTGTAGCATCAGACTGCCATTTATTAGTCTGATGTGAGGAGTTAAAACTGCCATTCGTGTTTCTAGATATCAGTGCTTTTTAGCATTTTATATTTTATGAAAACATTCATCAGTATTTATATAAATGTAAGACCAGCCTTAGAGATCTAGAAAGGTATATTGTGTTGATAATCCAATAACAAAAGCACAGGGTCTTTTATATGTGAACCTTTCCTTGAAACAGATGTATTTTAGAGACAGTATAAACAAGCACAAGAGAGTCATATTAAACTTTTTTTTTTTTTTTTTACCTTGTTGGTTTCAGTAATAGGAAAGAGATGCATTATCATTTTCAAATCCTCAAATTATTCATTTTTTAAATATCAAAGACACTTAAGATTTGAGACAAGCTATTAAGAAATAAACATTTCCATACATTATGTCTTTGAAAGCGGTTTGCCTGAAATAAAGTTTGAATGTATTTTATCCATTTTTGGCTTGATGTTTGATTTCTATTCACAAATCACTCTGTGACATAATAATTAATCCTTAAGTGCAGTAATGTTGTGTAATTATGGCTATGAAGCACTTTGCTAACCATAAATCTTCAGGCCACGAAACTGAAGACAAATCAGCAGTGAAACACCAATGCAGTGACCCTCAGGGTTTATTTATTGATTACATATCTCACATCCAAATGAATTCTTAAATAAAGAAAACAAAACATCCCGACAACAGAGGAAACTATTACAAAGTAATACAATATTACAAAGAACTATTAGTGAAAAAGATTGAATGGCATCTGATCAACAGGAAAAAAAATCTTAGCACAAAATAGTAGTGTCAAGGACTAAGAAAAAGCCTTGGTCAGAAGAGTTAACAACGGGTATATGTACATATATACAACCTTAAACACAAACGAAAGAAATGACAAGAATATACATGCACGACAGACAAGTTTGGTTTGCTTGAGATGCAGGTTTTGCATCCACAGCTGTTTTTAATGAATGTTCTTTTTGGTAACCGCAAAAAGATTGCGTCCTTCTGTCATCCTCTAAAATATATTTGCAATCAAAGTTTGACCTCAGCATATAATCCTGTCAGTACATTTAATACATGGCATCTGTAGATTTATAATAAACACTTTGATTTCAATAACATTTTATACAAGAGGTTTAATTGTGCTTTAACAGGTCTGGAATGGACAGTTTATTAAACAATCGCTTGTGCTTGAGTTACAAGTGTAACAAAAGGAAATACCAATTACATCGTCCAATGATATACAAGTATCACTGCGTCCCACAATTTGACAAAGAGCACTTTTGCTTCCAAAACACTGACTTCTAGTGTTTGCCACACCACATATTGCAAAACAAGGCCTGTTTCAACAATACCTCAACAAAAATGTACGCAGTATCTGAGCAGACAGAAATAAATGGGGTTCATGGTTGTCAGCAAAACTGCGAAGATGGGTGTTTCTGCATTTCAGCACCAGTTTGGAGCCCTTTCTGCTCATTATTTCCGTGAACTATGGTGCACAAGCACCATAAAAAACTCCTGTCATCTTCAACACAAACACTGTCACAACTGATTTCCATGTTTAAGAAAGACTTTATAAATCCTTAAGAAGTATTTTGGCAGTCAGCACAAAACGGCCTGGATAACCTCTCCAGTTCTAAACAGAGGTAGAGCTGTTGCACGCAGTGTAATGTCTCAGCTCTACCAGCAGGAGGAAGCACTCACTTGCTCAGCTTCCTCAGAAGTTGAGTTTGGTGATGGGCCTCTCTCTGCTGCTCTCTGCGCTCTGCTTGACGGGACGCTTGCGGTTGTGTTTCATCTTCGACAGGTCTTTGTCGAACACTTCCCCAGATCGGAGTGCGGACACCAGGTCGTCAAATTCTCCATCCTCCTCGCAGTTCTCTTTGGCCTTCCGGGCTTTTCTTTCCTTCTCACGCTGTTCCTTGAGCTGTTCACAGACATATTTGAACTAATCAGGGCTGTACGTTTTTCTTTTGTATTAATGTCTGTCATTGTGTTGCATGGAGGTGTTTAGTTTGCTCAGTAAAGCACTGCCTACTGCATACTACACAGTGTATACTATAGGCAGTATACTTTGTCAATTTGACAGACATATTCTTATGAAATCATAATTAATTCCCCTAAAATCAAGCATCTTGACAAACGTACACCTCCGTTTAAAAGTTTGGCATCTGTAAGTTTTATTTATTCATTTTTACTGTATTTACATGTATATATTTATTTTCATATAATTTACATATCAAATATATTTTAATTGTAATATTATTTCACAATATTACTGTTTTACTGTATTTTTGGTCATACAAATGCAACCTTAAAATAGTTCTTTAAAAAAACACTAAATCTTACAGACCCCAAATTTTTATATTGTGAAATGATGTGTGTTAGTACAACACATTTCGAGAGGATCTTGCAAGGGGATGCATGTGGATGTGTTTGAGATGGACACACTGCGTGCTTGTTGACACATTACCTGTGCCTCCATGCGGGCTCTGCGCTCCTCCTCCTCCTTGCGTCGTCGCATGTTCTCATTGTCCTGTTTAGCTTCGCTGAAGGCCTGTAGGAACTGATCAAAGATGCCAAAGAACTCATCGGGCTGCATGCGTGTGGCGTCCTCACCAAAGTGCTTCACGGCCTTCTCAAACTGTGTAGAATGAAAGACAAAGACATTTAGGATGGCGATTCTTTGCCGTATGATTTTTATTTTTTCTTTGGTACTTGAACATGAGTAATAAAAAAACAAAAAAAAGGGAAAAAAAAATTGTCATCATAACTCCAGGCTGCTAGAATGAACTAGTGATCTTCTTTCTTGTCACTACCATTTAAAGACTTGGAGTCAGTAAGTTTTTTTTTTAATGATTTTGAATGAAGTTTTTTGTTCATGTTGCATTTATTTGATCAAAAATACAGTAAAAACAACATTACGAAATAATTAAAATAACAGTTTTCTATTTTAAAATACAATTTATTCCTGTGATGCAAAGCTGAATTTTCATCAGTCATTACTCCAGTCTTCAGTGTCACATCATTCTAATATGCTGATTTGCTGCCCAGTATACATTTATTATTACTATTTTCAATGTTGTTCTTCTTAATATTTTTGTGTTAACTGTGATAATTTTTTTTCAGGATTGTTTGATAAATACAGAGTTCAAAAGAACAGAATGAATTTGAAATATAAATCTTTTTTAACATTATAAGCGTCTTTAATGTCACTTTTGATCAATTTAATGCATCCTTGTTGAACAGAAGTATTCATTTCCTTAATAAAACAACATACTGACCCCGAACTTCTGAACAGTAGAGTATGAATCATCTGTATTTTTGCCAACCCTTTTGAAAACCAGCTAGATCCCAACATAATATTCGACCACTGCGGCAGCTTCGAATCCATCCCATGTGCAGCTTCATGAGCAAGATCAGACTGGAAGAACCTGCCTTTGAAACTGATCTTCAGCCTATTGCAGTTAAAGATTACGGTCAATGTTTCCAGAGGCTCCAATGTCCACACAGACGGACAGAAGCCCATTAAACTCCACTGAAAGCAATGATTTAACATCTACAAGGCTAAGTTACATGTGCCAGCATGGAGTGGGGAAAAAGTCTGGCATTTCAGACGCTTAACGGCGACTTCAAAGCTGCAGCGGAGCAACTTTATGTGAGCTCTCATATTTAAGTGACCAGATAGAGTGACAGGCCTCGCTATGTTCAAACCTCTTAACATCTATTAGCTCCTCAGGCTCAGTGAACTGTGGTGCGCTTTCGTTCTTACCAAATCCTTGGTGTCCTGAAGCGAGTCTTCCGCCTCAGAGAAACTGAAACCAGCCACAGTGATGAACTGACTCACAACAGACACAAACTTATCGCCATAGGTCTGAGGCTGACTTTTCTGGTACTCTAGCTCCTGTTGAGAGAGAGAAAGACTTCAATATATAATAGGAAGAGTACATTTAATTCAGATGAATCTCAAGCACTCAAGAAAACACCTTAGAAACCTAGCAAGGCCTTCAAACTTCAAATCTCAAAGTTCTTTCTAAGTGTTGTAACCATAAACAACGTATTAGCCAATGATACTATTGTATAAATAGATACATTTGCTACACTGGATGACCTCATAAGCTGTGGAGCTTGTTGTAATTGTAGACAAAATGAGAGAATGTCGCTTACCATCTCCACACTTTTTAGGCCAGTGCGCAGATTGTTAATGTCTTTCTCAAGTTCAGTCATGCTGGGAAAAAAGGAAGAAAAATAAGTTGGAGAGAGAGATAATGAGAGATAATGTTTCACTGGACAATTTGCAGACCCTTTAATCTTATTTTGAATGGCTGAGGAATGAATCGCATCAAAAAGTATCTTCACACAGTGACTATGGTTTTGCCAAATAGGACGTGTTCCTGGATCAACAACTTTTGTTGGTGCTGGAACAACTAACCCCATCCCAAACTATAAACTACCCCTAAAATGAGAGCGAAATGATAGGCTGAAACTGTTCAAGCTCTCAGCACAAACCTTATCCCTAACATCTGATTGGTTGTTAAAGGAATATTCTGGGTTCAATACTCGGTTCTGTTGAAAAATTAGGTGTTAAGTATTTTTAAATACAATTTTTTTTTTTGTAATTTTCTTGAAAGATGTATTTTATGCTCACCAAGGTACATTTATATGAACAAAATTTTTTTAAAAAGTAATATTGTGAAATATATTTTTTTTTGTTTTAATACACTTTAATAGTAATTTATTCTTGTGATGCAACGCTGATTTTTTTTTGCATCATTACTCTTCAGTGTCACATGATCTTTCAGAAATCATTCTAATATGCTGATTTGCTGCTCAAGAAAAATTTCTTCTTATCAATATTGAAAAAAGTTGTGAAAACTGAGACATATTTTACACAGGATTCTAACATTATAAATGCTTTACTGTCACTTTTGATCAATTTAATGTGTCCTCACTGAATAAAAGCATTAATTTCTTAAAAGTTGAAGCATTTGTGCCATAACACTGATTACCACAAAAATAATTACTCAACCCATGAATAAAAGCAGAAATGTGAAGCCTATGATTTTATAAAAGCACTTACATTAATTCTTCTCTTAAAACCTGTGTATTATTTGTGATTATAAGTGATTTAAATCATCTTTTTACTGTCACTTTTGGGTTTATTGCATTCCATTGTCACTACAAATTTGAAACGGCTTTATATAAAAAATGCTAATATTGCATATTGTTTATGTCACTTGTTGCTGTACTATCCAGACACTGAGTATTTTAACATTTGCAGATTGGCCCCTTTCACTTCCATTTTAAGTGCCTTACTATTTTAGCCAAAATGTTGCTTTGTTTAAAGAAAAATAAGGGACAAGTGGAAATTATTTTTTGTGCTAAACAACATTATGCCACAAAGTCCTGTTGATTATACTAAACCCGGAATACTCCTTTAAAAGTGTTTTTCCAACATTTTTTTCTATTACATACACTCTTTTTGGAGACAGATACTTTTAAGTGGGTGTAATAGTGAAACTTTGTCGCATACTTGACTTTGGCTGCTTCTGGCACGTTGTGCAGATCCTCATGAATCAGGCTGACTTTAGGGTACTTCTGTTCAAGAACTGTAATCAGGTAGTGCAGCAGAGTGACGTTCCTATTGAGAAACAGCTTGTGTAACTGCATGGCCTGATAAGAGTTTAATATACAGAACTCGCACAAACTGAAGCCCTGTCTTACTTGTCGATGCTGGACTTGGTGTCAGCGATCTTGTTGAGAGAGGACACTTTGAAGCCATAGGCGTTGCCCCTCTGGCCTTTGTTCATGTAGTTACCGAAGGCCAGCACCACCTCCAGAAGCTCTCGAAGATTCTTGCTCTGAAGAACCTCCTGAGATGCTTTACTGAGAGCTGAGGGAGAAAAACATCATTTTTAATATTACACCTACACCTTGCATAACCTACAAGGTGTGTATATGCTTAATTTCACACAAGTCTAGTAGAGAACATAACTGGATAAGAATATACCTTCCACTTTAGGCTTGATTTCTGCTATTCTTTCTGCAAACTTCTTTTTGAAGTAAAGAGACTGCAGTCTTTGCTGGTAGTGGTTGATTCTGTGGGTTAAAAGAAGAATTTAAATAAAACACCATAAATTATATGATTTCATTTACATTTCCAGACGAAAGTTTGAATAAAGCTGAATTTAAGTTCCTTATGATCTTAAAACCTAAGGGTTTCTGCCTAAATTTAATTTGTTTTGTTAGCAATCACAAATGGTCTAAATTTGAAGTTCTAGTGCTAATGCTTTGATTCATTTGACATTAACATTTACATTATTTTTAATGACATTCATGTTAAAATGTGGAAAATAGTAAAAAAATAAAGTACAAACGTGTCCAAAGAAAACCTCTTGATATAAACTTAAATGTTTGAAATTAATTTTGCTGATTTCTCCTGCTAAATTGATCAAATATACAGCAAGTTCAATAAACCTTAGTATTTATGTTATTTCTTAGTTTTGATGATTGTGTCATGCATGTGTTCAAACGATTGACTGGTAGCTTATATCAAATAATATTACATATAAAATACTGAAAGAAAACTGTGTCAGTTTACTAACAAGGGGTGTACCCATAATGCATTGCTAAAAAACATCTGAAACATTAACAGCCAAATATTCTTCTGTGGTTTTTCATTGTTCTGTTAAAGCATGAATGTTCGTGAGACACGGGTCCTGTTTGCCGTATTAAAATAATAAAAAAAAAAATAGTCCAGTAACACCTGCAACTTGTTTATTTTTTTATTAATAAATGGAGCCGCCCATTCTTCATGGCTTTTATATTTATGTCCTTGTGGGCTGACATTCTACAGAGATTAATGACAATACACAATGAAGAGGTCAAAAAATGTTTCCAGCCTTGTTTCAGCCAATTTCAGGCTTTATGCCAAACTGAGGAAACCGCATTTGGTAACTGAAGTCAAAGATTATTATAGCATGAAACTAAACAGACCAAGATAAGAACGTCATTCTGTAAAACAGTTCATTTTCCACATACTGACCTCTACACCACCTTTAGCTTTGTGCGGAAACACCATTTAGTAGATATTGTGTGTTTTGATGGCTCTGTCCAGTCTGATGAACGTTATGCCTATTTATTATGTCCCAAACTAAGTGGGGTTTTAATGACCTAAATTGATCGTTACCTGCTCATCTCATAAAGGAAGCGATCTGCCTTCGCCATCCGCTCCAACTCATGTTTGTGTTCCTCCAGAAGGTCCATGTCACTTTTTTCTGGCACGAACTTCAACAGCTGCAGGGGAAGAAAGCAAGCATACTAATGACTCAATTGGGCCAACCAATCAGAAATCATTTTGAAAGGAAAGTCTTAAAGGTACAGTAGCAAAACAGCCTGTTTGTTCATAAAATAAAATGTAAGGATAAATGCAATGTGGCCCCATCAAACAGATTAATGGAACACATATCCTCGTCACACTACAATAACTGTTTGATTAAACTGTTTGATACTGTTAAGATTAAAACAACAGCAATCAGAAGAGTTATAAAACCTGATTGCCATTATATTGCTTTTCAAGTTCATTTGGAAAATGTTACAGCCATATACTTGCTGCTCTTATTTGGTGATTTGCTTTAAAGTTTAAACAGGGTGAGGTATACAAAGCTGGATTTTATTACCAATATAGCAACATGGCTAGATCAGGTTTTAATTAAACTACAAAAAGCCACATTAACGTGCTTCACTCGCAGGATACACACAACTGACTTTATTCAGACACGTGAAAAGCTGGTACAATAAGGCTTTGGTGTGTTTTATATTTTTACAAACTACAGCAAAATTCACCATCAATCAGAATGACAAAAATGCAAGGATGACATGGCGTCTTGCCAAAATTGCTGCTGCAAAACAATAATTGCATACTGGCTAGGACTGTCAGGCTTAGGTAATTAAACCTGCAGCCTGCGCAGACGCTTTATCAGCTAATCACAGTTCTGAAATATTTGACGTCAATCCACTGCAGTAAAACAAGTTTGTTTTGGACATAAGCCACCTGGAGTTATGAGTTAAAGTGTGAGCTAAGTGATGGAGTATGTGGTGATGCATCTCACCTGCTCCAGCATATCTTTGGGTAGGTCTTCCTGCTCATCCATGGTCAGTATGGCTCTCTTGATCTCCTCGTTTGAGAGTTTTAACCTGCAATAAGAAGATTTGAGCAAATCAGCGCATGTGGTTCATTCCTCATTTTTGAGCGAACTGTACAAAGAAATATCCCGGTCATAGTTCCATATTTTTTTCTTTTGACTTTGGGGTGATATGACAGTTTTCTTGAGATTCACCATTTTGATATGAGATACTTAACCGAAAAAATAAAATAAAATAAACAAATAATAAATAAACCAAATAAGTAAAACCTAAATAAATAATTAAAACATAAATAAATAAATAGCAAAGATAAAACAAACAAATAAAACAATAAATAATGAAAAAAGCCAATCTAATAAAATATAAACACTAATAAATTAATAAATAAACATAATAAAAAAAATAAAAATAATAATAAACCAAATAAGTAAAACCTAAATAAATATTTAAAACATAAAAGTATGCACAAAAAACATGATGTTTTGAAATAACTGAACTAATGTTTCTTGATGCAGTAATTGGTTAAAATTGCTGAATTCCAGGCTTTATTAAAAGCTGTACAATTTAATCAAACACATAAAGTGAGCTTATGGGAGAGATCACAGGAGTCTGTTTATTACCGCTGCTATGGCGACTTGTGATGCAATAGAAAAAAATCCTGGCTGGGATCATCTTATGAATAAAACGCTTGGCTGCAATTGTGTTTTAAACACATCGTCAACCGTCAACAAAATGGCTTAAGTAAACAAAGAATTGTTCTATAGTGAGTCATGCAGGAAGGTTTATTACTGTGAATGAATCTTAAATGGTCAAAGATGGTGGCTGTGGGTTCCTAAGCTACAGACTCACTTAGAGAGAAGAATGTTGCAGTTTTGCGCACGCCGTCCATCGATGACAGACAATTCTCTGACCTTTTTAGAAGTGACGCTGTCATCCTCTGATTCTTTCTGCAAAGAATGGAATGCACTGAAGGTCAAAATCACACTATAATGCAGAGCAAAAAACTATGAGAGAGCAAGCTAATGACTATTTCACACTTGAGGTTTTAGTGCGAATCGGCCAAAAAGTTGGAGTGCTTGTCAGGTGTGACACTTGGAGACTAAAACGTTTGCAAACATAGTGTGGTTCAGTCTAAAAGCAGAACCATAGTGATTAGAAACAATCAAATGCAGGTTTGGACTCGAATGTGACAACAACAAGAAACCTGCTGTCTCAAACAGAGTAATTTTTCAAAGACAGGACAACATGCTCATGACACAACCAGACATTCACAACAACAGAGGCTGAAAACAGTCATCTCTTCCTCTTTAGTGTCAGCTGGGGAGCAGACAGCAAGAAATTGCGTGTTTAGACGACGGCACGCCGGGTTTTATTTGGAGGAGGAAGAGGGTGAAAGGGAATGTGTCCAAAAACAGGGGGATATTTGTTTTTTAGTTGGTGGAAATCTGTCTCCTTCACTGTTGCATAAACTCCAGATGCATGCAAAACCAACTGCATGCCTCATAACCAACTTGGCTAATTACGAACAGACATCTTGAAATGCTAGCTAATAAACTGAAATAGGTCTTTTGGTTCATTGAGTTTTAAACTATGCTACAAAAGGTAACAATTTGGTGATTATCTGCATGAAGAATGCACTTAACATTACATAAAAAGTACTATGCAATAGATGGTACTTTGATACCAAAACGATCTTAAAACGATACATTTTTTACACTGACATTTTTTTAAATGATATGCAAGCACAGACAAGTTTAATGCAAAAAAAACAAGCTAATTTTAACATATCAAATACGATTTGAATATGTTTGTGAGTTATATTTATACATCATTGTAGTATTCCTTGCACTGTTTTTATTTGTTACACTTCTAATTCTTATGGCTTGTTCCAATTTAAAAAAAAAAAAGTATTATGGCTTTTTAATGTAATACAATAAAGATCACTATGTAAGATAAATGATAATCATTACTGAAATAATAGGAATGATAAACCGCAAAAGATGCTTAATTTCCATGACAATAATGTCACAATGCAGCTACATTTTTTTCATGCAAAATATAATTATTTTTCTGTTGATTTTGGGGTGAAACGTGACCAGAAAATTTATTTGTGAGATTCAACCATTCATATGTCACTACAACAAAGTACTTCAAAGAATACCATGTAGCTACAACATGTCCAAAAAACATGGCATTAGCATGGTATCATCACCAAACTAAAGAGTCGGGTCCAGAGACCACTTACCTGTCTAAAGTTATTCAACAGAAAGTCCTTTATGGCAAGCGGGAAGCAGGAAAGTGTTAATTAGACCAGGAAATATATAAAAGGGCAGGAGTAAACATCATGCAGAAAAAAAGAGCGAAAGAATACAGAGGGACAGACAAGAAACTGCCTGACACCGCAGTATTTCTCAAAGAATGCATTTGGAACAATGTGTGAGACGTTTCTACTAAAGAAGCAGGCGTGTGAGGATTCTCATCATTCCTTTATGTCACTGATGAGTTACCTGCTGTCTCTGGTAAGCAGAGAATGTTTTCTCAACATCCTCCAAGTCCAATTGTTTGAAAACTCTGAGGTCGTCCAGGTCCAGCCACACGGTCCCTTCCAGTTTATTCTGCAATACAGAGATAAATAGTGAATAAACTATGACTACATTAAGTTAAAAAATAGATTTGAAATTAAATAAATTACATTTATTCATGTTT
>JAFVLL020006557.1:20000-22229 GCA_021397915.2 Tor tambroides
CTCCAAGTGGAGGAGGAGCACCAAAGCCAGGCAGGCCTGGTGGAGGTGGTGGTCCACCGGGGGGAGGGGGTGGTGGCGGAGGTGCTCCACCTGGAGGTGGTGGAGGAGGAATGCTAGCCAGACCAGGTGGTGGAGGTGGGATGCTACCAGGGGCCAATGGGACAAGCGGGGGGCCTCCTGGGATATTTGTTCTCTAAAAAAAACAAGGCACAACAGGAAGGTGAAGCAAAAGTGTTGAGAGGCTTTGGATCTATTATGAATATGTAGTAAAACAACGCAAAACCACATTTTGGTCTAATCTAAAACCCTGCTGATGCATTTTTAGGCCCTGTTGACAATGTGTTCCCTAGACACTAGGGACACTAGGTTCAGCTATGCTGCCACCAGTGCTGGAGAGTTACATGTACATTTACAGTAACACGTAACTGATTACATGCAATCTGGATTATGTAATAAAATTCCAAAAATTAAGTACTTGTAATTAGATTATACTACATTTTACAATACTTGTAATCAGACTACAGTTACTTTTTTATTGATTACATGATTACATATCATTCACAAAATAACAATAAAATGTCGTAAAAATGTCAAAAAGTAAATGTAAAAATAAAATAATTTTTTGATTATCCCTAATTCTTCTTTCATCTTTTAAATTTTCCTTTTTAAATTCACATTTCCTTTTTATGTGTAATGCAGGGATTCTCAAACTTTCTTTTTTTATTGTCGTCCAAACCTCTCACTTAATATATTTACTTGAAGCATCCTTAAGATTTTAAGGCAATAAGTTAATAATTAAGTAACACATTTGCATGTTCGCGGTTCTCTAACATTGGTTAATGGTCACATGATATGTTGTTACTTAAAAATTACTTTAATATTACATTTTTATGATTAAATTAATTATTGGCTTTTCTTTAAACTCACAAATCCCAGTTTGGGAAGCCTTGAGGTAATGCACTTTATGTTGTTAATAACATCGAATGGAATATATTATCTTTCTTTTTGTATTTTTATACAAATATGGTACAAGACTATTTTATTTAAGTCTATGCATTAAACAAGTTACGTCAAAAGTAATCTAAAAGTAATCGATGAGTAGTTACATTATATTACCTAAAATGTGCAATGTAATGGATTACGTTACTAACTACAATTTGTCATGTAATCTGGAATCAGTAACAAATTACAATTTGTAAGTAATCTACCCTATACTGACTGCCACAAACAAACAGGTACTACTGGAACTACCATGATTACTTTGGATACGATATTTCAGATATGAACTATATATGTAACTATTTGGATATGATATATGTAACAATATTTTATTCAAAACCAAAATGTATGAAAAAAATTGTTCAAACCAATTTAAAAATTTCAGCTGGATTTTCTGGTCTTCTTTATGACATATCAGCCTAACTAGAAGCCAAAACTGGCCAGCTAACAATCATAAGCTGGTTTAAGCAGTTTTTTTTTTTTTTCGGCAAGGAGCTGAGTGCTCATTCCAGTTCAATCACTTATGAGTTTCCATTTCAGTTAGGTTGCTGTAGAGAGAAAACAAGTCACTGGCTTTGAAAGAGGCACATTGTGCGTATATGTAACATACATTACTCATCTCATGTAGCCGGGCAGAAAGGTCAGCAACTTGCTGCTTAACAAGCTTATGTTCGCTGCTTTCCTTCTCCAGCTTCTCTTTCATCTTATTGAGAGTTTGCATCATTTCTTCCTTCTCTTGGGCTTTTGCATCACACTCCCTTTCTTTCTTCTCCAGCTTCTGCTGAAGTTCATTATGTTCTACGATTCAAGCCAGAGAAAACAAAGAAAAAAGTTTAAATCAAAATGCACAAACGTTTCAGTATTTGACAACATCAGCAATGTCATCGTCGATTCCCATGCTGATGAAGGCACATGTAAACACATTCAAGGCCTGCTGAGGGTAAACAGTCACTTAAATCAATATTCGGCTCATAGAAGGGTCATGTACCTTTTCGCATTTTTTCCGCTTGCTCTTTCCATTGTTTCACCTCGTTCTCGTTTACCAACCTGAAAAATTGAACAAGAGAACAGTATTGGGCACTTCTGAAAGGATAGTTCACATAAAAATGAACCCATATGATTTTCTTTTTTCAGCAGAACACAAAAGAGAAATATGTGTTCCACACAAGAAAGTCATATAGTTTTGGAACAACACAACAGAGTAAAAGATCCCAATTTTCATTTTTGGGC
>JAFVLL020006559.1:0-12628 GCA_021397915.2 Tor tambroides
TATATATATATTGTACATACATACACACACGCGCACGCACACATATATGTATATATGCGTGTGTATGTATGTGTGTGTATATATGTATGTGTATATATATATATTAACTTTAGTTAACTTTAAATCACCTGGTCATTTTGTTTGATTTTTTTATTGAATTTATTTTATCAAATTGTATCTTCTCTTTTTCTTAATTTTTGTTTTTGCTTTTTTTTAGCCTCAGATGTTTTTCTGAAACAGTCTCTCTTTCTCATCACCGTTATCTTGATCCTCACATCAGGCTTTGTACTAATATTAAGTATTTGCACAGAATCAATGCCATGAACTTACTGTTGCCATCTGGAGTGAATCGTAGTCATCGGGCCTATATTTGTACCTATTTATTTATTTTCTCCCTGCTGCTCCTAGATCGCTGCCTTGGGTTTATTATTATCCAGTGTAATCTGGATGGATGAAACGGTGAACCTGACAGGGAACAGATCTCACCTTCTTTTGAATCTAAAGCTGCTTTTCTCAAATAATTACACATTCCAGCAATTAGCATCTGCAGTGCAACAGTAGAGTCCCTGAAATAAAAACTGCCAAATTTTCCGGTGAAATTTAAATAGTTTCTTTCTTCCCTCATAAAAGTGGATGAATGCACAGTTTTATATCATATGTAATATTAATTAACCATTTGTTTCTACACCAAATACTATTTTTGCTTTGAATAAAATGCTGTTTTATTGTTTTTTTTACTCATTTATTTATATAATTCTATTAATTACATTTTTTAAAATGCCTATGGATAAAGTTGCTTTGAAATGCATGATACATCCAGAAGTGAGTGCACTGAAGCATCAGACAGACTCAGAGCCACTCTTTGTATTTTTTCAAGTTTTATTTTGTATAGTAAATAGTTTTAAAAACTGTATAAAATACACAATATTGCACATAATAAATCAATTGCACTTTTTTTTTTAAGGAACAGAAAACAACTAATCGTCTCTTTAGGCTACAGTAGAGCTATTGAGAATCACAACCGTTGTGATACGAGAGCGGTTTGAATTGTGTTTCTGAAGTTGCCAACAGGGAGAGAGTGAATTCAGTGGAAATGCTGTGGTTTTTTGTCAGTCAAGTGGATCATTTTGCCCTTTTTAAAAGACTTTGGCACATATCTGCAGATGGCACACTGTTTTTGGCCTCTGCTGTGACATTCCCAGAATGCTTTGCTCTTGTGATGTCATTCCGTGGGCTGAAATCAGTATTTTTGGAGATGATTTTAACCCTGTTTTGCTAGATATTTCGATCACTTAAATGTTCTTTCATCTAAAAAGGGATGTGTGATTTTCAGTATAGATTTCGCTCTGGTTCTCTACACTGTTCTTTGCATTGCATTTCACTCACTGGTGGTGAAAACCGAGTGTTCATTTAATCCATGTCCTGCGTACAGAACCAGACCGAATGACAAGTTAATGTATCTGAGATGTGCATTTGGCTTTTCCGGGTGCAGTGGTACTGTAGCAAATCTCGCAGACGGCGGTACGTGTCTCGACTCGTTTGATGGATAAATGCATTTGTCAGTTTGTAGTGTGTATGTGGCCTGTATGTTGTAAGGAAAGAACGAGGCGTTTTCTCTCTGTAGACTATCGGTGTGTCAGCTGAAGCTGAGAGATGTTTAAGCATCGCAGTGCTTGTAGAAATAATGTGAGGTTGTGTGTGATTCTCATTTTTATCCTTTTTTTCATGTTTCTTCTTCTCTCTCTGTTTTTGGCCATATGAGTGAGTTTTAATGACAAAGACGTGTATAATTCAAGGTTAAAAAAAAAAAAAAAAAAAGAAAGAAAGAGATTTAATTTAGCTTAAGGAAAATTAGTCATTTTTTATGTTCAAGAATTTTTGTACTGACATTTATTTTTACAATTAAGCATATTTCCCCCTGCAATACTCATTACCCTAATGCAAATAAATCACTTTTCATTATTTATTATATTGTTGAAATATATTGAAATGAGAGATATATATATATATATATATATATATATATATATATATATATATATATATATAACTAATTAAACTATATATATATATATATATTACTAATTAAACTAAGTTACTTAATACTATTTATAATGTATAATAAGTAATAATCTATTATATTATAATATATTGTAAATAATACAAAATTATGAATAATAGTATAATCCTGTTTGTGGTTTAAATCCTCCTGATTTCCCAAACCTTTAGCAGGATGACGACCAAAAAAAAAAAAAAAATTGTAAAGGAAGATTTATTGATCCAGTTTAAAATAATTTCTCACTCTGCATGAGGGAAATAGTCTCATTCCTTTTTTTCCCAGGAGAAAATTCCAATATTCTGTAAAAAAAAAAAAAAAAAAAAAAAAAAAAAAATATATATAAAAAAAAAAAAAAAATATATATATATATATATATATATATATATATATATATATATATTACTAATTAAACTAAGTTACTTAATACTATTTATAATGTATAAGTAATAATCTATTATATTATAATATATTGTAAATAATACAAAATTATGAATAATAGTATAATTAAGAAGTTACTAATTATTATTATTATTATTATTATTAATAATAATTGAATTACTATCTAAATATTTATTTTTTTACGCGTGTGTATTATTAGATATAATTAGATCAATTTGTTCAATATTTTTGAATGTATTAATTAAGGTAATGAGAATTCTGAGAAAACTCTGAAATCTGTTTAATTGTTATATAAAACAAAAATTATAATTTCATAAAAAATAGGTTCGGAAAGCCATTTCATTATCATTTTTCACTTCATTTTCTCTTTATGCGATATCACTTCTGTTTCTCTCATGAAGTATCACCTGAACACCCGTGAATCAATTTCTTCTCTCCGTTCTGGACAGTCTTTCTAAACACTGAAGACAAACTGAGATGCTCTCATTACTCTCTCAGACCTGGGACACACACACATACGCTCCAGGATATCTTATTTGCTCTGATGTTCCTCATCATTTTCACAACAGGAACATTGTTTGAGTGTTCAGTGCAGGTGTAGAGAGTGCGGTCACAGACAGGATGTGATGTCACACTCTAGGGGTTCTGTTTTTAAGGAAAAATACATTCTAAATAAATTCAGAACAATAAAATATAGATGTAATCTACTTTCCTGTAACAGCTTGCTATTTTATATTGCACCAACAGCTCAATCTGTGATATTTAGATACTGTATGGCCAAGCATCTTTTTTTCCATATTGCAGATCAGAGTTCATCATAATCTAGTGTGAGGGCAGCTTTATGACGACTGTATCACATGACTTCCTGTCATAGAAAGGTGAACGTTAACTGTTGTTTCCGTGATTATGCCTGTAGTTGTAATAGAGTGCAACAGTCGGGTTCCAGAAGTAAAAATGCCGTTCATTTTCTCCATAGGGAAACTGATTTTTAACAATAACTTATTAAAAACGGACCTACTGTGAGTTCCAAGGTTGGTAATCAATGATATGTGCTTTTGTTGAAGCACATTATTTCAACATACAGTAACATACATGTTTAACAGTTGAGTCCCTGGCTGGTAAAAACTACATTACCCATGATGCTGTACAGAAAATTCCACCAATCAGAGAGTTGCAGCAAGCAAACAGCATCAAAGGAGCGCTGAACTTAAAATATATTGTTTCTATTTATTCAATCAACAACTTTAAATGGGTAGTTTTATATTTCTCCAACATTTTTAATTTGATTATATCATTTGCAGTGGTTCATGGGATTGTAGTTCTTTCTCTCACTAAAGCTATTAAGTACACAGTCTTATACCTTTGTCTTTTTGTCTGATTTTCAAATACTTGCTTCAAATCAACATTGTAATGTTGCGATTCAACTTGTAGCTGGTTGGCTTACAACGCTTTAACAAATACTTTTTAAAAAATCCCTATGGGAAAAATGAATGGGGGGAGAAAAAAAAAAAAGTGGGCGGGACTAATGCACTCTCTAAAAGAAGATTATTTGAAATTAAATGATTAGAAGTGAACAGAGATGAAAATGCTTCCTATAATTTCAATAATCCAATAAGTGAGAGAAGTTTATACATATATATAGTGTGTCTAGAAAATCTTTAAATGTGATTATTACGAATCTAGAAAAATAAGTCATACATTTTTTCCTTATTTTTTCCTGGTAATAATAGTATATGAAAGTTTATATGAATTCACAGAGGCTTGTAAGATTATTTCAATATAAATCCCATATAATGCGTTTTTTGTGACTTCACCGGTTTGGGCTGTGAGTAATTACATCCTCTGGTAAATTTCCCATTGTCAGTATCCAGTAAGATCCGTGAAGTCCTCTGTGAGAAACATCATCCAGTGCATCTGAAGAGTTGTGCTTCTGTTTAATGCTGCGATTTCCATGAGGAAGAGAAGACTGAAATTAAAAGCTTGTGTCCTGTTTGTGGTTTAAATCCTCCTGATTTCCCAAACCTTTAGCAGGATGACGACCAAAAAAAAAAAAATTGTAAAGGAAGATTTATTGATCCAGTTTAAAATAATTTCTCACTCTGCATGAGGGAAATAGTCTCATTCCTTTTTTTTCCCAGGAGAAAATTCCAATATTCTGTAAAAAAAAAAAAAAAAAAAAAATATATATATATATATATATATATATATATATATATATATATTTTTTTTTATTATTATTTATTAATACTAGCTACGATATTTCCAAACCTAGTTCAGTACTCGCATCCATAAAGTACCAAAAGGGCCAAAAACCAAAAAAAACAATCTGATAGGATTTTCCTGAATCATCCTGATCAAAAAACAAAGCAAGTGATGCTCCTGTCGCTGAACTCCTGTGTTGAAGATATGATGGCAAGTTGTGTATGTAATCCTGCGGTCACAGAAACCAGAGTTTCCAGCGCGCGTGTTTCTTGGCCTCCGCTTTGGACTTGCGTTTGGGCGTGGAGCCGATGGTCTCCTGAGGATACGGCAGAGGGGGGAACGGGGACTCCTCCGCGGGACACAGTCTCTTCATCAGAGGCTGGAGCTTATCTTCCTGCAGTTTAAAGTCCAGCTCCACGCTGCAGCACGGAGACAAAACAAACGCACGTTCAGAACAATAATACTGTACATGCATACTACAGAGAGAGAGTCAGATGTGCTGAACAACACACAATACATGCTGTCAGTCTTGAGATCAACAGATTAAAGGGTTAATTATCAGTCACATGGTATTTTCACAGTTGGCAGCCTGTTTTACTTCTGTTTTATGACATTTCTGAGTCAATCAGGATATTTAATAATGTTTAATATATGGTTTAGGACTTGGTTTTATCCATTGCATCATAAAAAGTAGCTTTTACATACCAGAAATGAGGCAAGTATGCTGAAACAGTGTCTAAATTGATATTTGACTATTATTAACTTTTTTTTAAATGAGATTCACAGAGGTGTTGTGCACAGTAAGACCAAGAATGTGCATTGAGTAATTAGAGACGATGCTTATTAGGCTACTGAAAGGTCATACTGATTTAAAAATAAATAAAAATCTTCAATAAAATACCTTCTCATTTCACCCCAATATCTAAGTATAAATGTGTATTTATTTAATAAAGAAAATGAAGCCTATTTTAGACCATAGAGATATTATTATTATTATTAGTTGTATTACTATTTTTACTGTTATTCATTTTCAAGAAAATAATCTCTTAAATTTAATATAAATTTGTATATAGTGCATAAAGAAAATTAAGCCGATAATAATGATATTATTATTTATAATTATTATATTTTGTAATTTACTTTTGATTTTGGCATGGAAAAATCAAAATAGTCAAAAAAAAATTCAATTCAATTTTAAATGAACAACTTAAAGAAAAAGCCATGAGCTATATTCCATTTTTCTAACTCCTAGACTTTGGGTTTTTACTGCTGACAGCTCTTCTCAAGTATTTTTCTTTATAATCTTCACATTTTATGGGTTGAAGGAAGGTAGTGAGTTTCCAGATGGTCTGAAGCTGCTGTTTTGTAGTACTTTCCTTTGACATAAAGCAGTGAATTAAGACCTTCAGGTTCAACAGATGAGAAGCTTAATGATCTGCGATGTATTTCACTATGATTCTCTCTCCGTGTCCCTTTAGAGAGTGTAGTTTATAGAGTTGATATTGCTGGCTGTGCAAAGATGAGTGTGTAAGTGTTGGGTCTCTGCGGGTGTTGCATTGTGGGATTTATCCTCTGGAGCGTCCGTCTTATGTGCCGCAGATAATCCAGCGTCCTCGACACATCTGATTCCTGAGATCAGTCACATAAACTCCACGATTAGAGAGCAGAGATGAAGAGATGAGGGTGAAAGAGTGAGTGCGATGGAGAGAGGGATTATTTCACTCTAGCAGACTGAACAAACTTCCGTCTCTTGAAGGAGCACGAGTTTGTGTACTTACAGACCTGTACACTGGATTTGATCTAGTCTTTATATTTGTAGTTCTGAAATATGATTGGATAAGCTGTTTTCAAAGGCCTTGGAAAATAGTTGTCAACTAATATGAGTTTTCCAAAACTCGACATGTCCACTTTAGAGCTGATTGTGGCTGATGGTTTATGTGTCATATGTGCAATTTAATTATAGTAGTTTTAATTATAATTATATCTGACACAATATTTAATGATTTTGCATGTGCATTACCCATTGTTGGTAGATTTTAGAACTGAACTGATTTAGTATGAAAAATACAAGATAAATGTTGAATAAATTAAATATTTTTTTTATATTACATTATTTTTTTTCTTCAGTAATATATATATATATATATATATATATATATATATATACACACACATACACACAATGCACATGCTAAAAAAATATTTTTAGCATGTGCATGATCTATCAACAATGGACAAAGTATTATTATAGTATGTATGTATAATATTTGTGTAATAACACAATTGTATAAATAGTTACAATTTTTCTTTTGCTAGATGATCTGGTCTTCATGCGCATACTAAGGTTAATGGCTGATTTCTTTTTTTCTTTAACATTTTTAGAGAAAAAATAAACCATCCAGTGGATATTCTTAAATGTTCAGTTATCAATATTGCTTGTCGTGTCCTGAGAGTTAAAAGCAATATGTTTCTGAGTGGTAATGAAGTGAAAGACTCACATTCCTCTCTTGCTGTCAGAGCGTTCAGATTAGCAGATAGACTTTTAACTTTCTCTACACCATGAACCCTTTTCAGTATATTTCACGAATGTGACACATCCGCATGATGAGTTTATATTGCAGAGCTGCCATTCAACATGACAAATGAAGTCTCTTTTTGAATTGCATTGCTTTCCTGTTGATTTCATGCACTAGATTGTGCAAACCGTCTTTCAGAAACATGTTGAATTCAGATTATAAATGCCCTGAATTGGATATTGTCAGCCTGGCTATATTTAAACCTGTGTTTGTGTTGAATGTGTTGAACAGGCTTGAGAGTGGAAGGTTATGTAAGGTGTGTGTGTTATTGAAGACTCAGCGTGTTTGTTCGTTGTGTGTCTGGCCTTTGCATTCAGGCACAGCGCAATGCAGCAATTAGCAAATTAATCACACAGCACAACCTGCTAATTATGCCCTTATCAATATGACCATGTTCTCGCTACAGAGAGACACGTACAAATCACTCATTATCTCAATAAGTCTCAAGAAGCTCTTTGAACAAGCCACTTTGAGTTTCTCTAAGAACGGCGGTAGTTTATTGCGCTTTGTAGTTTAATGTTGAAGGACAAATGCTGTTGGTAAACCATTGTCAGTCAGATGCTGTTTTTTCCTGCCCTCACAACAAATGTTTTTTATTTATTCAGTGTATTTTATTGTTATGCATGTTTGTGGATTGTATTTATGCCCCCCCCCCAATAGATAGATAGATAGATAGATAGATGGATAGATAGATAGAAATTGATCATTGATTTTTAAAATAAATTAAATTGCTTAATAAAAAAAAATATTTCAATAATTTTCAATAAATTTATTTTTAACAATTAAATCAGCATGTCAACACAATGTATTATGTAATTAAAATACTAGTAAAATATTAGTAAATACTATATTTTTTATTTATATATTTTTCCAAATCAATAAATTGCAAATTGCGTATATTTTAGGTAACAATTATGTTTTAGGTAACAATTATAATAAATTCTTATATAATTTTAAATGATAGTTTATTCTTATATTTTTATATAATTATTTTGTTATACAAAATTTTTTATAATTTATTTATTTTTCTTATTTTTCTAACAATTAAGGGAAAGGGAAGTGGTGTGTGGCCAAGTATGGTGACCCATACTTGGAATTTGTCCTCTGCATTTAACCCATCCAAGTGCATGCACACAGTAGTGAACACACACCCAGAGCAGTGGGCAGCCAATGCTGCGGTGCCGCCTGAGCAGTTGTGGGGCTTCTTGGTGCCCTTGCTCAAGGGTCTCACCTCAGTCGTGGTATTGAGGGTGGAAAGAGTGCTGGTTATTCACTCCCCCCCACCTACAATCCCTGTCGGACCTGAGACTCGAACCCACGACCTTCGGGTTACAAGTCCAACTCTCTATCCATTAGGCCACGACTGCCCCTGAAATTAGCATTCCATTTAATATAATTACAGTTAAGCAATTATATATTCTGTAATAAGGTATAGTGTATGTGTGTGTGTATATATATATATATATATATATATATATATATATATATATATATATATATATATATATATTTATATATATATATATATATATATATATATATATATATATATATATATACACATACATACATACATACATACATACATACATACATACATACATACACACACACACACACACACACACACACACACACACACACACACACACACACACACAGTGGGTACGGAAAGTATTCAGACCCCCTTAAATTTTTTCAATTTTTTTATGTTGCAGCCTGATACTGCAATTGTTTAAATTCATTTTTTTTCTCATTAATCTATACTCCGTACCTCATAATGACAAAGTGAAAACAGGAATTTAGAAATGTCTGTAAATGTATCAAAAATAAAAAACTGAAATATCACATTTACATAAGTATTCAGACCCTTTGCAACAAAACTTGAAATTTAGCTCAGGTGCCTCACCTTTCTCTTCATCATTGCTGAGGTGTTGCTACACCTTGATTGGAGTTCACCTGTGGTAAATTAAATTGATTGGACATGATTTGGAAAGGCACACACCTCTCTATAAAAGGCCTCACAGCTGATAAAGCATATCAGAGCGAAAATCAAGCCATGAGGTCAAAGGAACTGCATGCAGAGCTCAGAGACAGGATTGTATCAAGACACAGATCTGGGGAAGGCTACAAACATATTTCTGCTGCACTGAAGGTTCCCAAGAGCACAGTGGCTTCCATAATTCTCAAATGGAAGAAGTTTGGCATGACCAGGACTCTACCAAGAGCTGGTCGCCCAGCCAAACTGAACAATTAATGGAGAACGGCCTTGTCTAGACTGGTGACCAAGAACCTGATGGTCACTCTAGTTGAGCTCCATGATCGTATATGCAGATGGGAGAAACCTACAGAAGGACAAACATCACTGTAACACTCCTCCGATCTGGGCTTTATGGCGGTGTGGCCAAACTCAATCCTCTCCTCAGTGAAGACACATGAAAACACACATGGAATTTGCAAAAAAGCACCTAAAGGACCCTCAGACTCTGAGAAACAAGATTCTCTGGTTTGATGAACCTCAATTCTAAGCATCATGTTTGAAGGAAACCAGCTCTGCTCATCATCTGCAGAGTACCATCCCAAAAGTAAAGTGTGCTGGAAGCAACCTTATGCTGTGGGGCTGTTTTTCAGAGGCAGGGACTGGGAGACTGATCAGGGTTGCGGGAAAGCTGAATGGAGCAAAGTACAAAGATATCCTCAATGAAAACCTGTTCCACAGCGCTCAGGACCTCAGACTGGGCAGAAGGTTCACCTTCCAACATGACAGTGACCCTAAGCACACAGCCAAGGCAACACAGGAGTGCCTTAGGGACAACTCTGTGAATGTCCTAGAGTAGCCCAGCCAGAGCCCTGACTTGAACCCTATCAAACATCACTGGAGAGACCTGAAAATGGCTGTCCACCGACGGTCCCCATCCAACCTGACAGAGCTTGAGAGGATTTGCAAAGAAGAATGGCAGAAACTCCCCAATCCAGAGTGTGCAAAGCTTGTTGCATCATACCCAAAAGACTTGAAGCTGTAATTAATGCCACAGGTGCTTCTAACCTAAGTATGGAGTAAAGGGTTTGAATACTTATGTAAATGTGATATTTCAGTTTTCTCTTTTTAATAAATTTATAGACATTATTAAATTCTGTTTCCACTTTGTCATTATGAGGTACGGCATGTAGATTAATGAGAAAAAAATGGATTTAAACAATTGTAGTATCTGGCTGCAACATAAAAAAATTGAAAAAATTCAAGGGGTCTGGAATACTTTCCGTGCCCACTGTATGTATGTATGTGTGTGTATATATATATATATATATATATATATATATATATATATATATATATATATATATATATATATATATATATATATATATAAAAAATTTTTTTCAGAACTTTTAAATCAGCATATCACCAAAATCAGCACAAATTTCTGAAAGCTTTTGTTTCTAAGCCATATTTGCACATTTCCTCACACTGATTCTCTGTGATTTATCCGTGTTTTTTAGAACTGACACTCAGAATTATATTGTGAAAAAGATCATTTCTAGATCTGAAAAATGAAACTCATTTTCGACTTCATAAGCTCTTCATATTTCCATTTAATGGGAGCAATAATTCTGTTGTCTGAATTGACGTGCGGCTCTCTTTCTGCCGAGGCATGACATACGTGTCAATGCTCACAATTTCTAGCTTTTGAATCACAAATCAATGTTTAATATTTCTCTCTGGATCAATACGGTTCTCCACAATATAAACCAGAGCATCATTAGAGAGGAACGCGGTGAAGTGGCTGTCCAAAGAACGTCAATATTTCATTTGCATTAGCGAGCCGAGCATCGCGAGCCAAACGTGACGTGGTTCTCGTCTGACAGGCCTAGATTTCTCTCTCTCCGGCGTTTGTGTGGTTTATTTCATTGATCGTCCTGCTCTCCACCCACGACCGTTGTCAAGCGCGAGAGTCCTGACGCTTTTCTGTTTCTGAGCTGCTAATTAGAAACTGAAAGCTGTTGATAAGGGCTGTATATCCCCGCTCATTGCACCGTGTGGCGTAGGCTTTCCTTCCCTTCATCCCTGAGGATGAGGAGTGGTTTGATCTGGCTCTGCTCCTCCTGTTTAAGCTCATTAACGTCGGAGGTCTTATTATCTCAGCGTTTACACAGAAACGCATGACTGTGGCGGTTAAGTGTTCGCTGTGACCTGATGTTCGTCACATCAGAACAAATGTTTTGTGTGTGTGTGTGTCTGAGAGGTAATGAAATCAGAAAATACTGGAGAAACATTCCACCCACATCTCCAGCTCATTGGTGTCAGTTTCCACAGTGTCTTGTCTGTTTTCTTGCGGATCTCTGGATAATTTAAAAAGTCTCAAAGTTTTTTTTCTTGACCCACTTTCAACTTTTTTGGGTGTTTAAAAACATCTAAAGATCTACAAGAAGTGTAATCTTCCACTTATCAACACATTATGCACTGAGATTAAAAAGTGCATGACCCTTCCCACAATGCATCTGTTTCTTTCCTGATCAGCAACTTTTTTCTGTCTGTTAGGGCAATTTATTTATTTATTTTTTTTATTTATTTAGTGTCTGAATATTGCAGGGATTTATAATTAATTAATTTTTTATTTGTTCATCTAGGTCATCAATAAACGCCACTTTCAAATAAAATGAGCTGATTGCCGTGCAGCATTCTCCACATATAGTGCGATCTGAACCCTAAACACGTTTTGTCAAAAAAGCTGGTGTTGTCCACTTCCAAGGCATTGTGAGTTCATGTTTTACTGCAGAAGCCGACAAGCGCCATTGCTGTTTGTGAACAGAAGCCGATAAGTCCATTGTAGCGAATCAGCACGCTGTATTCAGGTCAGGTGACAAGGCTACTTTCACTTTGAAAAGACAGGCTAGCTGAGAGGAGTTTCGTTAAACATTGAATAGATTATGCATGCATTATGGGATTTTTGAAACTGTAGAACATGTACTGTTGCATTGTAGAGCATATAACAACAAACGACAAATGCTAGAAGCTAAAATACTGGAAGAAGTTGGAGGCATGACGTTAGAAGATATATTAAGTAAGCTACAAAGGAATAAAAATATTAAATTTTATTTGTTAAATATCTTAAAGATACAGGAAACTATATAAGAATATAATTATACTACTTTATTTATTTAATTTTTTTTTTTATAACTATTATTATTATTTAGTATGATATACCTATTTATGATATAGTATGATATACCTATAGGTATGATATACCTATTTTTTTATTCACCACACTTCCCTTTTTTTTTTCTTTTTTTTTTCCTCTCTCCCCATTTCATATTTGCACATATCAGACCTGTACACACATTTGTCTAATATATTTGCACATATTTACACACATTTGCACATATCAGACCT
>JAFVLL020006560.1:0-12500 GCA_021397915.2 Tor tambroides
TATATATATATATATATATATATATATATAAAAAACTTGTAGTTCATATTGAAAAATCATTTTAAATGAGCATTTCCAACATTTCTGTCATGCTTGTAATTAAAGTTTTATGCTTTTTTTCCCTTTTTTCTCTTCAAGATAGTCAAGCTAATGAATGTTGTAGAGTAAATTAACAGTCGATTGACCCTTTTAACTGCAGAGCAGGACTACAGCCTACATATTGAGCGTTATGATTTCTCCTGAGTATTATATACTGTATCCTCTGCTTCATACATTCTCTGGCTGCCATCATGGCTGAGTTGTATAAGTAGTTATGTGGGTGTGAGTCATCTTTATGTGAATATATACGCACACCAGGAGTTGAGTTTGCTTTTTTCCTTATGTTGAATGCGAGTGAGAAAGTCCGGGTTAGCGTTAAGCTCCAAGAAATATATAAAACCTACTGTATATCAGAGAACTGCAAAGTGGTCAGAACTAGCTTGACACATTTATTTAGCTAAAGCAATATAATTCACTAAACTATTATATTTTTCAACCTAAAGTCTTGTCAGCTTTTAGCTGGCTGTGCATGGGCGGCAGCCATTGAAGCCACTCGATGCACACCATTTGGTGAGCATGTCAAAAAGCTCTCGCCTCTCTGCTCCCGTTGCTGCTGCATGAAAGGCAAATTGAAAAGGAAATAGAATATTCTAAGACTGTGCGTTTGAGTTTTTCTGATCTTTCAGAGCGGGAGTGAGAGACAGAGAGATGGGATTGTGTCTGGCGTCACAAGGTGTGAGTTCTGAGCGCAGTGGGCCAGATGTTTAAGCAGATTTCAGGATCTGAAAGCCAGTGAGGAGGAAACATTTAACAGCCTTCCCCCATGTGGCTGTACAACCTCACCCTGTCTTCGCTTGTCTTTATTCATTTAATCTGGGCGTATGTGTCTGTTCGCATTCATCTCTATATTATTTCACTAAGTATTTTTTTGTCTTCACGTCCTCTCTTTGTATTCCCATGTGTGTAGAACCATATGTCTAAATCTGTATGTGTTGATCAGGTGTCTGTTTGCATATCCCAGGTTTCCATTTCTCACTTTCCATTTCCTTCTGCTGCAGTAAATTTCTGTAGCATCATAGATCATTCATCAAGACGTGGCATGTTTTATTTATCTGGCCCCGTCTTTCCTTCCACTTTCTTTCACTATCAAAACACTCACCAAAGATGGCTAGGCCCAAATTACCCCAGATGAAAAATTAAACTTTTAAGTGGAGAAGGCTGTTAAATCAGAGGCTCCTTTTTTTTTCGATATGATGTCATTTGTAATTTTACCTTCCCTCCACTTAACATGTATTTTTCATCTTTTCAGATGGTTTCTGCCCTCTGTCTCTCATGCTAATCTCTCTTTTCTTTGAAGTTTTCTACTTTCACATACAATGTTTCACCACTGTTTTGCATGACCAAAGGAGCTTTTTTTTACCTGACCGTCTGTCATTTCACACATTATGTTGTAAGCTGGATGAGAGGCATTGATATTGTGTTGTTTCTTTCAGGAGTAGCACTGTTTTGATGTCTTTTAAACAATCTGTGTCTGGGTAAATGATTTAAAAGAACAGTGTGGATTTATAAGTCAATATATAGTTTGTTTTATTTCTGTATCATTGAACTTGGTTTGGCAAGGCACACTTCCAGTAGTATAGCAGCTGGAGCATGATTACTTGTTTTATATATATATATATATATATATATATATGTGTGTGTGTGTGTGTGTGTATATGTGTGTGTGTGTGTGTGTGTATATATACTGTATATTAGTGGTGTCAAAATTAGCACGTTAACGCATTCAATTAATTTTTTCTGATTAACGCGTTAAAAATATTTAACGCAATTAACGCAGGGGCGGGGCTAGGGTTGGCCACCCCATTCGCAACTGCTGACACTGTCTCTTTTTTCTTGAAAAGGATTGCGTTTATTTAGATGCAAAACGTCTTTATGACCACATCAAACAGGAGGTGTTTCAGACGTGCTCTAACTTCGCCTCCGCGCCAGGCGCGAGTCAAACAAGCGCGGAAAAGATACTGTGCTCGTAGCGTGCGCTCTTCAAATACACGCACAAAGGTGCCGGCGCGAGCTGTAGCCTGGATCATTTCATATCAAACAGCGAAAGAAACTACGTGCATGCAATGTCCTAGTTATGCCGTCAGTTAAGGCATGAAGTTACCAAAAAGGCTATTAAAGCTGCCTGCATTAAAACTGCGTGCATGCATGCAATATGTTATATATGCGTCACATTTATGAACATGTCTCTAAAATGGTTTTCAAAAGTGTCCTGGAGCAGCCCAGTACTGTCTCCTCATCTGACACACCCGATTTAACTCGTCAGCTCATTAATAGAGACTTTAAGACCTGAAGTGGGTCAGAAAAGGTGATGAGAGAAAATATGATGCGTGTCAGATCTGCGTCAAGTTCAGCAGCAACAGCTCTTAAAGAAATAGCAGCCAAAACAACCTAATAACCAGCTGCTGTGATGTCTGTTCATTACAGAACAAAAGAAAAAAATAGGAAATCAATAACTTTTATAGATTTAAGGATTCATCTGTATTTAATTTAGAATTTAGTGTTTGATCATTTCAATTTCTGTATATTTCTGCTGAGGGGTATAGGTAAATATGACATTTATTATAATGAGTTTATGTGAAGATTGTTTTAAATTCACTTAAATTAGAAGTTATTTTTTTAAAGTCTAATAAATGTTAAAATTGATAGCTCTCAATTATACTGCAATGTTGAAAGGCTATAGTTCATAGTCATGGCTGTAGTCTACTGGCTGTACAGTACTGGTATCAGTGATACTGGTCTTCAGTCATAAAAAAAAAAGATGCCATTAAACAAATATTTAAAAAAATATACTGTCTTTATGTTGTTTGTACATTAATTTGAAGATTGAATGTGAAATTATTGCAATATAAAAGTATATTTAAAAACTTTAATGTTAGGTGGGATTAATCGCGATTAATTTCAGAAAAATGTGCGATTTAGTTAATTTTTTTTAATCGATTGACAGCACTAGTGTGTATATATATATATATATATATATATATATATATGTGTATATATATATATATATATATATATGTGTGTGTGTGTATATGTATGTATGTATGTATGTGTATATATATGTATATATGTATGTGTGTATAATGTAGTAATTGCATTAAATTTACATCTACATTGTTGCAATCTGTTATTTTTGTATTATTTATATTAGTGCTGTCAAAAAATTAATCGCGATTAATCGCATCCCAAATAAAAGTTTTTGTTTACATAATATATGTGTGTATACTGTGTATATTTATTATGTATATATAAATACAAACACATGCATGTATATATTTAAGAAAAACATGTTATATTTATATATTAAATATATTTTTATATAATATAAATTATATGAATATAAATATAAACTTTTAAATACATGTAAATATTTTCAAAATATATACTGTATGCGTGTGTCTTTATATATACAAAATAAATATATACAGAAGACACACATATATTGTGTAAACAAAAACTTTTATTTTGGATGCGATTAATCGCGATTAATCGTTTGACAGCCCTAATTTATATACTATTGTAGTTTTTATTAATATATTTAATTAGCTTTTATTTTTATAATTCCATTTTCATTTAAATTATTTTGTAATTTTGTTATTTGTTTTTTAATCCTTCTAATTAGTTATATTAATCGTTTTCTAATAGTTTTATTTCAGTTTTAGTTTTTAGTAATTTTAGTATTTAGTAAACTTAGTTCTTATTTTATTTATTTTTAAAAATAAATGTATTTGAACATTTTTCCACCATTGTTTTAACCCTTTCAAATTAAATGGGCTGTTTTTGCTCATGTAATGTATGAAATGAATATACTTACTCAGGGGTGGCAAGTTACTTTCAGGTTTCTGCAGCACCATCTTTCAAAACAAACTCTTGCAAAGCCTGTAATACATTGTGACAAGTTCACAAAACAATCTGCAAACAAGCTGTTAAGATCTGACTGACGTGATCAGGGATCAGTCACTCTTCCTTATAGATATGCAGCGCTGCATGTGCTACCCCACAAAGAGTGTTTGCTTCAACAGTTATTTTTACAGGTACTTTTTACATATTTCATTTTCAATCTCTCACAACCAGCCCAGAACAATATATGAAATGAATTAAAAAGTTATAATCATTAAACAAGTAATATTATAATATAATAATGAATATTAAATAAAATAAAAATTTTACATGTTGATGGAAACAGTTGGTTTACGTGGTACAATAAACTATTAAATGAAAATATCAAGGAAAAACTCCCATAACATGACCCATTTACTGTTTTTAAATACGTTTTGATTTGGTAAAACCACTTGTATAATCTCTGATCACCCCACACACACACGCTTGCACGTACAGTACCTCAGCAGGCCATATTGAGCGATGTGCTCCACATACAGAGCAGTGTGATTTGCTCTGGGGTTAACTATGGTGTGGCTCTCTCAGTAAAGACACAAGTAGATCTTGTCCTCCTTTCCAGTGACCCAGAAATCAATAGAACACAGCGGCATGGGATTCTCATTCTGCCAGGTGGCTTAGAGAGTATAAGTGTGTGTGTGCTTTTCATTCTTCTGTGTCCTCGTATGCTGTTACTATCTTTTAAGGTCTAATCTTTCATATCAGTATGAAAAGGTTGAACCACTGGTACTAAAAAAAGTATAAATCTCCATGTGTGTGTGCATACGTGCTCCCACTCTAAAACAGATATACAGATTGGCTGCTCATGTGATGGGGGAGGTACATTATGAATGAGAATTGTCTAGCTACTTGATTATCCTCTTAAATTATTAATGGATTCTGGTGCTTCCCTTTGGCTTCCACCCCCCTCGATCTCCCTAGACTCTCTCTCTCTCTCTCTTTGTTCCTCACTGTTATGGCCACAGAGGGGTTTGTATGAGCTCTCTGTGTGTGTACAGAAATGAGAGAACTACTGGGTTAGTTCTCACCTAGAGATATGCATAAGTACTTAACTGTCGAAGTGGTTGTCATACCATACTGTATGTTGCCGATGTTATGCACAAACCATTGCATTATACATGGACATTAGAATTTATTGTTTGCCTACAGACATATTTGTAGGTTATTTATGTATGTATTTATTTAATGTCCTTTCTTTTAATTATTCATTATTTTATGTATTGAGAAAAACATGTCCTCAAACACTTTTTGAACACTTTGATGTTCACCTCAAAGTTCTGGATATAAATGTTTGATTTTCAGCACTGGTCTAAAATGTGATCTACAGTATGCCACTAATAGATTTGCTTTATTAAAAATATATTTATTTTTGCCCTTGCACTACGTATACAGGTGATATGTGCACTACCGTTTAAAAGTTTGGGGTCAGTAAGATTTTTCATAATGTTCTCAAAGTCTCGTGCTCACCAAGGCTTCATTTATTTGATAAAAAATGCAGAAAGAGTAATATTGTGACTATTATACTTTATTTGATTGATTGATTGATTGATTGATTGATTTACAATTTAAAATGGCTATATTTTATTTTAATATCATTTAAAATGTAATTTATTCCTGTGATGGCAAAACTTGATCACATGATCCTTCAGATATCGTTCTAATATTCTGATTTAGTGGCTTAGAAACATTTCTTATTGTCAATATTGGAAAACAGCTGTGCTGCTTAATATTTTTGTGGAAACCATGATACATTTTTTTATCAGGATTCTTTGATAAGTAGAACATTCAGATGAACAGCATTTATTTAAAATGGAATTATGTCACTTTTAATCACTTATCCTTGCTGAATAAAAGTATTCATTTCTTTAAAAAAACTTACTGACCTCAAAGTTTTGAACAATAGTGTAAATGTAAAAAACCGTGTTGTGTTAAAGATCATTGTATGAATCTTCACAATCTGAAGCAAAATTCTTGAATGGTGAATTGGTGTTCAGTGTTAATGTTAAAATATAAGAGATCTTTTGGCCATTTGTTTTAATCAGATAAAAAAAATCTAGTTTTCTAGTGGGATATCATCCCGAGTGTTTCACAGGCACCCTTTATTTGATTTTAGTTTGTTTTGTCTTTGTTTTCTGTCGTTGACTGGTAGAGTATATGGGCTGTGGTACAGCACATACCAGGAACTGTCTCTATTCGGATGCCTCATCGTGCTTTGTCTGACCGCAAGATCAACTTCGACAGATACCTGGATACAGCAGACATTGTCAGTGTTAGTTTGTCTTGTCTGATTTAAATACTTGAGGCTGCGGTTTCCGGATCCTAATCAGGGCACAGCTTCTAGTGGTGGGTTTGAGTGGTTTTCAAGATGGTAGATGTAAAGAGATACTACCATGGCTTTCATAATATAAAAAATGATAGTTTAATGTTTGTGCTTCTACACTGTTCCCAAAAACTGTTTAAAAAAGTGAGGCAGAGCAAAAATATTCAATTGTAATATAAAATAGATATAACACACTGTTCTCTTGAGTCATAATGGGCCACTTTTCACAACTTTGTACTATGCAAACATAACAATCACTGTGTTAAACTTTTTACTCTGCTGCTCTATGAGACTCCCATGGCAGCAAAATAATAATACTAGGAGAAAACAAACACTATAGGGGGGCAATGCACCTTCTGTTAGCAACATAATGTTCTTTGTTGGTCATGGAGCGTTTTATTTGGTGATTAGATATGACTTGGGCTCCCCATCACAGTCTCTTTTGTTGTGATGAGAACTGAAACACCGTGTCCCATTGTATTAATGTCTAGGAAGGTACTCGGCTGTATTTTCACTATAAGTCACCAGCTCTATGTCACCTGTGTGTCACCTTCTCTCTAAAAAGATAGCATGTGAAAATCTTTACTTTGAAGTAGGCCTATTGAAGATACTTCAGAATGTGTTTTCCTTATAGCACTTCATAATGTTAATAGCGCTTTTTGTCTTAAGCAGGAGTATAGTAACCATTATAGGACTTTTAGAAAGTGCCTTACACTTTTTGGGCAATAATCATTATATTCGAGAGCTTTGTTTTGCTTGACTGCAGTGCAAAGAAAAAAATACAGGCCAGAAGCCTCTGCAAACCAGTGAATTTACAGTACAATCAGTCGACTATAATCCCAATATAGCTAGAGCCCTAATTAATATTCATAAGCCAAGCTGATAAGGTATATAATACCCTCCCAAAGCACACACAAACACACTTTTTAATATTGATTCTGTGTCAGACTGTACAAAAAAAAAATTGTAATTGACACTTAATAGTATACGGGTTGGTAATGATGATGATTAGATTCTGCTATCTAGAGCTTGGTGTCAGTACATCTGCTCTCTTGCAGGAACTGGCAGATTTGCGGCACGTCCACTCCAAGGTTAAAAAACAGTACCAGGAGAAGATGGCAGAGCTGGCACATGCTAACCGGCGTGTGGAGCAGCATGAAACAGAAGTTAAGAAGCTCCGACTGAGGGTGGAGGAACTAAAGAAAGAGCTGGGCCAGGCTGAAGATGAGGTGAACCGAAGCATTCACTTTAAATTCATTCATTATTGCTTGGAGTGTGTTCTGTGGTTTTCTTTGTTGTTGTACTTTTATTTAAATCTAATACAGGCCTCAAAAATAAGGTTTTTCAATCTAATACAGGGCTTAGTTTTTTTTTTTCATCATTTTATTTATTTGCATGGGCCCCATCACCAAATTGTTGTATTGTATTATATTATATTGTATTGTTGTGTTTATTTTATTATTCAAACATTTTTAACAAAGTGATTAGGTTTTTAAATTTTCTAAATTATATAGATATAAAATAACCTTTGCAAATGATAGCATACAGTTATTTGATTTCATAATTTTCAACCCATTTTTTCTGTCTCATTTGACTGTCAGAAGTTATTTTCACAATTTTAATCATCAGCTAGATAATATTTGCATTAGTGACATATGATTAGGGTTGCAAAATTTGGAAAATTTCCAGTAAATTTCGGAAACTTTCCAGAAATTTTGGAAACTTTCCGGGATTTTTTGGAATCTTCCTGGGATTTTTGGAAAGTTTCCGGAAATTTACCGGAAATTTTCCACCCCTTTGCAACCCTACATATGATCAATTAGTGCTGGGCAATATACCGGTTCACATGGTAAACAGGTTTGAATTACGCACACGGTAAAATTCTAGAAAAAACGGCATACAAGTGGCTAAGCAACGTAGACAGCGTCGTGAATTGAGAGGAGATCCCTGTTAACGGCATAAACTTTTGACTAATGGTTAGAGGACTATTAATAACTGGGCAAATAAAGCAACTGTAAATGGCTGTTAACAGAAGCCAGAGTTGCTGAAGATGAACGCAAAGAGGAGAAAATACTGTAGCGGGCAGAGCAAGATACTGTTGACCATGTGCGAAATATTGGAAGATGATCCTAAATACTGAATTGTGGTGGAGGGTTTATATGAATGCATCTCTGAGGGAAACTGATTGTCTTCAGAAAAGTTTAGACGGTATTTTCTTTTCATCTTACCTCCATATAATGCATATTAATGTAATATTTAAAAGCGCAATGCTGTTTTTTTTACAGCAGTATCCAAGGAAACATTCTATCGCTTCTGTTCCATAAGCGCCACCTGCTGTCAGAGAGTGAATTTTGTTTTACTAAGCATAATTTCACAAAGCTAAGGTCAGATGATTCTGTTTTTGCTTTAATTTTTGAAATTATACAATCTAATTTACATCAAAAACTGCTCATACTACAATGTAGCATGTTTGTTTGGATCGTGATTAAAATGCAGTGGTTTTGCAACTGTTTCATGCAATCTGATTCATATAAAGGCACAGTCAGGGATAAACAATGAAACCGCCTGAGTCCTATAAAAAGTTTTTAAAAAAAAAGTTACACAGGGTCTTTTTGTCATCCTTAATTTTGATCCCCAAAATATGTATTTTGCATTCGTTTCAGTTGGACGAGGCTCATAATCAGACCAGAAAGCTACAGAGGTCCTTGGATGAGCAGGTGGAGCAGACAGAGAACCTACAAGTTCAACTGGAACACCTACAATCCAGGTAACAGGATAAATACATGCTTGCACACCTACTCGGCAGTCTCTCTGTAAACCGTGTGATACGTTTGAGAATATTGTGTTCAGTTCAGATCTCTTTTGATCAGTAATGAATACAGGATAAGCTTTTCTGTTACACAACATCATGAATAAGATGGCAGGTTTATAGTGTAAACTGTCAATGATTCCCTCAGCTTATTCTCTCTTTCAGTCTCACTCTCTCATTATTCTGCCTGCATTCAGGCTTGCACCTACCCGCAGCCAATCCCAGGCTGCCTGGCTGTGGGTTACCGTAGTAACAGGGAGACTTGAAGCAGTGTTGTAGGCTCAGGCCCCCCGCAGCTGGAGAGAACAGTGACAGGCATGTCGGCATGGCAGTGTTTAGAGGGACTTTAATGGAAAGCGTCTAATGATTAAGACATTCACACGGCATAATTCCTCCACTTCACACCTGTGCGGATACATGTGATTAAATTATGAGATATGTCTTTATGACAAAGTCATTTATCTAAAATATGCAGCCTTGCAGATTTTTTGTTCTTTGCATTGGATTTGTGCAAAGTTATCTTTCCTTTATGGGTGTAGGAAGAGTTGTCAGTTGGATTCAGTCCAGACTGTTGAGAAAAAAATAGCTGACTCTGTGAGATAAAATATACTTGTAATGTAAAGGAGAGGTGCTTGCCTGTGTTGTTAGTGCATTGCTATGTGGTTTACTAGGGGATTCTGTGTGGTCGCTAACTGGTCTGTGTTAAAAGAGCTCACCCCCATGTCTCTGTGATGTTCTTGTCCTTATATATGAGTCTGTCCTTTTGTAATTTTTTTAATGTGTTGTTTATTTTATTGTCTGCCAGATGCTTAGAAAAGTAATAGTAGGCCTACACTTCTCAACAAATTGCACAAATTGAGCCATCATTTTTGTCTATAGTTGGGAATTTAATGAGTCCTGTTTCTAAACAGTTCAGTTAACAATTTTGTACTTTTAAGAAATAAGTATTAAAAAAAAACAGTTGCACTTTAATTGCTAAATTATGTAATACAAAATGTTTACGTAGACTTCTTAATTCTACTTTTTAATTTTAATTTAATGTTTACATAGTCGTTTTACTTTTTACTATAAATGTGAGTCAGTAATTAGATTTAGCTATATTTATAAATATTTATAAAATACTCTGTGTGCATGTGTGTGTGTGGGGGGCGGAAAAATGCATGTGCAAGAACTAGTTAATGGAACCGAATTCAGAAAGTATTAAAAAAAAAAAAAAAAACTTTTTTTTTTTGTCACTCAAGTTTAAGTCCAAAAAAATGTAGAAAGCTTTTATTATAGGCAGCGGCTATTTGCACTAAGTGTAAATAGCGATAGATGCTATTTACACTCAGTGCAAATAGCAATAGATATTATTTACACTCAGTGCAAATAGCAATAGATGCTATTTACACTCAGTGCAAATAGCAATAGATGCTATTTACACTCAGTGTAAATAGCAATTAAATGCTATTTACACTAAGTGCAAATAGCGATGGATGCTATTTACACTAAGTGTAAATAGCAATTAGATGCTATTTACACTAAGTGCAAATCGCATATTTTTTTAGCGATATTTACTATTTACACTGTGTAAATAGCGATGGAAGCTATTTACATTAAGTGCAAATAGCAATGGATTCTATTTACACCAAGTGAAAATAGCAGTATTTTTTAAAGATATGCTATTTACACTAAGTGCAATTAGCTATATATTCTATTTACACTGTTAAAATAGCAAGATTTTCTGCTATTTATACTACTTATTGCAAATAGTGGCAATTATCTGCACCCCAGTATTGTAGTACATTATAAAACGTATGCAATAATAGCACGTACTGAGTGTAAATTATAGTTTTAATTCAAATTATTAAATGGATGCCACCTTAATGGGACAATAAAACCCTCATCACATTCTACCCTAATTCCTACCCGATACTCTTATTTTCAACATTTGGATTATTTTCTTCGTTTTATTTAAAATAAATGCCTTTCTGATGCAATATGAAATTTGAAAAGGGAGAAAAAAAAGTTTGGCAAAAGGCGGGCTCGAACTCGGGTCGATCGCGTCAAAATGCATGCGTTTTACCATCATTCGCCATTGAAACTTATACAGAGTTAGCGTCTTTTTGTATTGTTGACTAACTCAATCACACTTTAGTGGGCGGAGTTAGTGTAAATAGCCTTTGCCAACAAGACGGGCTATTTGCACTTAGTGTAAATAGACACTCCGTTTATTATATCATGGCTAGAAATATTACAAAAAAGTACAAATAATGCACACAAATACACACAATTTTATTTTTTCAATTAGTTATCCAAAGAACACCAGGAGATATGTAAATTGTAATTAATGAGTCTGTTCTTTTGTCATTTTTATTTAATTGTCTGCCAGATGAAATTTTAAGCCTGATTGCTTAGAAAATTAATAGTACACATCATTTTTGTCTATAGTTCGGAATTTAGTGAATCCTGTTCCTAAACGGTTCAATTAACAATTTTGTGCTTTTAAGCAATAAGTATTTAAAAAAAAAAAAAAAAAAAAAAACCACACAGTTGCACTTTCATTTTTAAATGGTGTTGCATGTGCAAGAACTGGTAAAAAAAATTAGAAAGCCTATGGACATCACTCTCTGCATTAATTGTTGTTGTTTAGAATATTCTTAAAAATCTTTACTCAAAAATGTCCTCAGTTCCCAACCATATTCATATCCAAAGCACAAACGCTGTGAGATGTTAAATGCTTAAGTTTAAGACTTAAGCTTAGGGATTTGAACAAAACTCGTAACTCCAAGTATGAGCAATAACAATTCTACTCATATTCTGTTTACTCAAAAACTTGAAGCACTCTGCTGGGAATTCAGGTTGCTCACTCTTCTTTCAGCAAGTGCCATACATCACAGTGAAAGTGAAGGAGTTGAAGAAAGGATGTGAGAACAATCAGACCGCCCCTCTGAGAAGTGGGCCAGGGTTCAGCACTATCGGAGCGATTGAGGAAGAGAGGAGCAGCCCATGGGTGGAGAGGGCGACAGATGGAGCCTAGAGCTTGTCCAAGTTGTCATGGAGACAGAGGATGGTCTAGAGTAGGGGTGCCCAACCCTGTTCCTGGAGATCTACCTTCCTGCAGAGTTCAGTAATTCTCAAGGTTTCCTTCAGAACCTTATTAGTTGGTTCAGTTGTGTTTGATCAGGGTTGGAGCTGAACTCTGCAGGAAGGTAGATCTCCAGGAACAGGGTTGGGCACCCCTGGTCTAGAGGCTGATTTGGAGTAAGGGTTGTCAAGGTGACAGGAGAAGGCTGGAAATGACAGTATTAAGGAACTGATAGCGCTTAAGTCGTCGAGTTGACTTGGAGTTCATACCCGTATCTGATGCCACAGGAAGTTCAGAGTTGCATCTTTCCC
>JAFVLL020006560.1:17500-21626 GCA_021397915.2 Tor tambroides
AGTGGATTTTGCCAAGATATTTTCAGAGATGATAGACAAGATGTTATAGAATAATAATTGAACGAAAACCTACTTTTGACAAAAACTTGACATTCGACCTATTTTTTGAATTTCCTGAAAACGTCCCAGCGCAACATCAGACAGGTTTTCCCAGATCGCATCACATATATAGAGTGATTACAGAGTGATTAGTCACATGGCATTTTCATCTCTGGCGATGGTCTTAAAAAGACAGAATAATCCAAAATGACAGAAAAATCGGTATATTTAAATTTTACATTTTAAATAATTATCTCAATGTTATTTGTCTGTCAGCCAAATGCTAAAATGCTAAAATATTCATGTTCTGTCAGATAAAGCCTGAAGACATGAGTCAGTGTGTGGGCTCAACAAAAAAATCTTTTTTGTTTCACTGTTTGTGTGTGTCTCTGTATTTCTGATCTCTAGTGTAAATTGCAGCCTTGTTAAGCTTTGGACTCAAAAAGCTTTTAGCTTCTGCAAGTTAGGCACTGTGGTCAAAACAGTGTAATGTGTAATTTAGCAGTGTTTAGTGTTTCCTGACAGTAGGTTCCTCTTCTGTGGAGGATCCTGGGCCCTTATATGCACTTATTTGCTCCTGAGAGGCAAGAAGCTTTTCATCTGTTCAGTTAAACAAATACTAACAATATAGTGAGTCATCAGCTGTTCAGAGACAAGAGGAGGGATTTTTCTCTCCCTTCTTTTCTAGCATCAACCTCTTGTTCTTTTTCTGTAGTTTTTTGTTGTTGTGATTGTTTTACCTTGCCTATTTATGCTGCCAGCACTTCAATAGCCAGGAAATGTTTTACTGTCATGCCACAAGGCCATTATTTCCTTACAATTACATTACAAACGTAGAGCTACAGTACCTGAAAAGAACAGAGACACAAAGCAGAATGAGAGAGACTGAAAGAAAAAGGATGGGCATGAAAAAAATCGAAGGAACGGAAAGGGTGTTGTCATTAAGAACTGTGCGTACCGATGACCAGCTGTTTGTCTTTGCCATTTTATACTCTCAGATATTCAGATATGTTATGAATCATTGTAAAAACAAAGACTTATTCTATTCAACTTCCCACTGGTTACTCATTCGGAGCTATTTTGCATTTGCACAGATAGAGAGAGCAACTCTGTTTCAGCATTACATTTGGAAATTTTGCCAGTGTTTATTTTATGATGCAGTATTGACCTCAGCAAGCTGAATTGAGGCATTTTATTTATCTATTAGCATGTATTAATATTGTTTGCCAGTGGTTGTCATGCCAGCAATAATGGTTTGAAATAAACTCTGGTTTGAAGGGTACATCTATGGTTTATAATTAAAAAATGAAACTTTTAGTGAATTGTTTTGCTTGAAAATGTACATACACTTGAAAATATTGAAAATTGTATGTACATATTTCTTTAAATGCCACTGGATTATTTTTTTTTCAATCTAATGAACTGATTTTACCTTAAGTGTGGCTTAAGTCCACAAATATACTTTTTGATTCCACTGTGATTATGATAGACCTGGTTTCTCATTCTTTCTCTCTTTCCTTTTCCCTTTTTTCCTCACTTTATTTATTTGTGTGTTTATTTTTTGGGGAAAGGCTAAGGCGTCAGCAGAATCCTGGCCTCTTTGGCAAGATGAGGACATCAGCTTCATCGCGTTTTGTGCCTGAAGACGCAGACGCCCCCCCTAGCGACCCAGATGAAGATGAGGAAGAAGAACTGCAGCTCCAGATCCCCTAAACTGTTCGCTCCAGACCTGGGAATGTACGAAAGACTCATAGATCGCACCCGAGCATTTCACCTTCCCTTTCATTTCATCTCTCAGCTGAATCCAGAAGAGGAAACACACTTCATAACCCTCAGCAGACAGATAAACACAACCATTTTTTAGTAGCCTGTTTTCAACAGTGTGTGCCAGGGCCAAAGCAGTGCTTTTAAACTATATCTGAAATCTCAACTAAAAAAATCTGCCTGTGTCTCCACCATTATATTGCTGGTTATAGTCCAAGATGGCACATAGATGATCAATATAAAGACATGACTTTGTAAGTTCATAGACCATTGTTAGACCCAATATGACTTTTGAAGGTCATATGATCACTAAGAATCCCTTTTGATGCCTAGTGACTCGTAGAATGCACATAGTAATAAGCGCACAGATGCATTGGCACACACAGTTCAAGCCTGAAAAAAGCCAGTTGTAACTTGTTCACACTTTTAAACAGTGATGCCCTGGAAATAAATTGACAAGGTCTGGACACATCACATTACATTCTCATCTCTTATCTGACCTACAAAAGCACCCATGCGTCCATACAGTACCTCTGTGTTTCTGCTTCATGTACTGTTGACATGCGTGTTGCCTGCCTCCTCTCTTCATTTTTTTCCCATCACCTGCATTATAATTTTTTCTTGTCACCCTTTCATTTCAATTGTTCCCTTTTGCTCTTCCCATTCATTTTGATTTCTTATTTAAACTTTTGTCAGCCCTCCCACACACCCCCATCCCTTAACGCCAACTCTCACATCAATATTCAAAACAACCCATTCAGAACATGATGATTATGTTTCCTGTGTCTGGGGAACATTTCATTTCTGCTGTGTTGTTACTGAAGAGGCAGACAACTGCTTTGTTTTTTGTCAGTAGTCCTGTTTTAATTGTCCCAAAGTTTTTCTTGTTGACCATATAAATGTGTTTTTGTCTTTGCAGTGGAGGTCTTGTTTTGTATAGAAGGTAGGGAGGGGGATCATGGGTAGTTTGTGAACGAGTCAGTTGGTTTCTTATTAAATATATACAAGAATAATTGCTTTCCCCTTTTGCATTTCAACCCGTCGAAAGAGACCGGCACATTTAACACGTTCTGTTGATTTTGAACAGAGCTTTAAGCAATATTATACTGTCTACATCTGCAATGGGGACCAATACTGACTCATCTTCAACTGGGACATTTGTACTGGTCATATTAAAGTATTTATCAGATGTTTGTTTTTTTACCTAAGTGGCCTGTATTACAGTTTTTGTATTTGTTTGTGTTTGTATTTTACCTCTATAAATGTTAAGTGTATATACAGTAAATATTGGCTGTGAGACTGTTATGTAGTGTCAAACGTGTGTGATTTCATCTACATTGAGTTTGTTTGTGTGTAAATGCAGAACGTAAAGGAATAGTTCATCCAAAAATAAAACAAAAATGTTATTTACTCACCCTCATGTCATCCCAAACCTGTGTAACTGACTTTGTTCTGCAAATCACAGAAGATATTTTGAATAAAGTCGATGGGGTCTTAAAAACATTGTATGGACATAAAAACCACCGAGATGTTCTTCAAAATGTCGTCTTTGTGTTTTTACATCACAAAGTTTTAAATCAAAATGAACAATTTCTTTTCATGGAATATCGCAGTGTTTTTTACTACAATATTTTTATGGAATATTGCAGTTTATTATAAGTTATGTATCTATGCCCAGTTTTTAAAAATTCATGTGTCCTTGTAAACGTTAATCAAAAATGCTCACATGAAATTGCAGCAATTATCAAACAATCTAATCAATTCTGAATTCACAAAATCAACTCCCGCCCTACATTTTTTTTCTTCTTTGAAAAGCCGCTTCACTCAGATATACTTCACTCGCAATACTAAACTAGTAAGCCCAAAACTAAACTAAAATCATACAGCTGACTGCACCTTTCTGGGGATGCTGTGCCTCTCAGTGACATCTTCATAATAACAATCTCTTAAAAGCTTTCTCATACGCTTTGAGTATGCCGTGTTCACAATGATAATTAATTACAATGCAGGCAGCGTTATGCTTGAATTGGTCTTCTTTCAGACACGCTTCAGCAACCAAAGATGACCCCAGGACAGATATCTTTCTTTACGTGTCTCTGTGTTCTAAGTGGTTTGTAATGTGTTGCATGCTAAGATTAGCTGGTTATTGTAGAGAAGATTCAGATCCTTCAGTCCAATGTCATGCCAGTTTTGTTTTGTTTTTTAAGTGGTTGATTCAGGAGTGCTTGATTATATACAGTCAGGTCCATAAATATTGGGACATCGACACAATTCTAACATTTTTGGCTCTATACACCACCACAATGGATTTCAAATGAAACGA
>JAFVLL020006561.1:0-17714 GCA_021397915.2 Tor tambroides
CATTGTTGTTCCAGGGTCAACAAAGACGTTGATCCAGGAACATGTCGCACTTGGTAAAATCAGGTTCTGCAGACAATTCGATGGTTTTCCCCTGCATTATGCCATGCTAGAAATGTCTGTTGTTGTCATAGATTACGACACGAAGGTATGTCTAATACACAAAACAGCGGCGCGGGGGCACAGGGGGTTGCAGTTGTCATCAAGCTAAATGAACTGTGAATATTTTCACGGTGCGTGTCATTAGCAGCTTAGATTTGTTTCAACAAGGCTTACCTGAGGGCTCTATTCATTGGCCCCCAGGTATGAACGGGCTAATGCACACTCTAAAGCAAAGCCTTCTCCCCTCCGCAGGCATCTCCAAGCTGAAAGAAGCCTCATGGTTTCTCCATTATGATAGCATTCCTGCGCAGACAGGTCGGTTAGTAGATTGCACATGGAATATGCTGAATCCACTCATTTGAAAAGAGCCAGTATTATAGTATATCTTTCAAAATATTATCTAGGATATGAGAAACTTGCCTTTGGTGAATAGTTTTTGTTTCTTACATTTTGCATTGCTTCCTGGGTGTATTCATTCTGTATATGCATGTTCTTGTAGATGGGCTGCAAATCTTTTTTTTTTTTTTTTTGGTTTCCTATTATGCATGAGTCATTGCTTCTGTAACCTTTGGTTGCTAGTGTTGTAGTAGTCAAAATGATTTGTGTGCTATATTCCAAGCCTTCCTTTCGTGGAAAAAATTATACATATTACAAAAATTATGTACTTTAAAATGATATACCTAAGTGCAAACTGAATGTAATGTTTTCAGACACTTAATTGCATGCTATTTACAGTTAAACGAAATTGATTTATTTTAAATGCAATTACTTAAAAGTGCTTTTCTGACTCGCTTAAGCAGGACTTCAGTGCATCTTTATATGTAATTTCATAATTACTTCTGTTGTCTTTGAAATATGGTGAAAGGTTGCTGTCAAATGTACTGAAAATATATGGTAACACTTTATTTAAAGGTGTCCTTGTTACACACTACATGTACTTACTATTATAATAACAAAAAATTATGCATAATTACATGCAAGTAACCCTAAGCCAAACCATAATCATAACCCTAACCATATAGTAAGTACATATTACTCAGTACTTAAATGTCCTTGTTACAGTGTAATTGTACATCTTAAAATAAAGTGTAATGTAAGTGCACATTCAATACAGTTAAGCACATTTCTTTTTCACACGGTTTCTGAAGGCATAACAATTGCTTTTTGTGACTTGACTGAGTCAGATCTTCCAGTCAGAGTTGACAAAAGGTGCTACTTTAACCTCTGACAGAGTGTTATCTGTATGATAACAGCATTACGACACAGTATGCGTGACATTTGCCAAGTTTACTATTTCAACAGCTTGGGGAATTACAGAGCTTAAAGGAGCAGTTAACCTAGATATGCAAATTTTGGCCTGTTTTTACTCAACATTACTATGTAGCTCTTAACCGAAATGCTGTTATTTGTTTGTGCAAAGTTAAAGGAGAAATTTTTAAGAATGAGCACATTCACCATAAAAGTGCTACACATGCAGTATATTCAAAGTCTTCTAGACCATACTAAAGCTTTGTGCAAGGAACAGACCAAAAATGTAATTTTTTATTCATTGAACACCTTTCCATCTTCTGCAGCAAATCTCATTCTGCAGTCTGCATTCAAACTGCCATTCAGTGTGAGAGCCCATGGTGTTGACATCAAATGTCAACAACTTCAAACCTGGTGCAAATACATAAACATGACATTCATTCATTCATTTAATTTAACCTATTAAATAAGATTCAGATAAGGGTAATATTCTCAGTCACCTTCAGTTTTGATTTGTTCCTCACCAGTGTTATTTTAGTATCAATGACATACTATTACAGTTTTAGTTATATAAGTTCTTAATTAAAAATGAGAAATGTTGCTTTGACAACTAGCTAAGGTAAAATATATATTTTAATGTTTATTTCAAGTAATGACATTTTTTGGTTTTAGTGTCTAATAATAACCCTGTTCCTCTCATATTGCATGGCTTAAGAAGACTTAAATATAATGCACGCAAGCCATATTGGATTCATACAGATTCCCTTAATTTGATAAGACCCCAGCCGGCGTATTTATTTAAAAAAACATTTGCGGCATATGACAAATATCTGGCATCGGTTTACGCTTTTCCACAGCAGATTACAGAGCATGCATTGTGTTGCTTTCAGAGTTTATTCTTTCTGCAAACATGCATGATCTTGCAGATGGGCTGCAAACCTCTTTTTGGCCCGCTGTCCTGCATGAGTCATTGCTTCTCAAGACTGTAGCCTTTGGTTGCTAGTGTTTTGAGGTTTTTGTCTTTCTTTCTCCGTTTATCTGCTTTCTCATCAAGATATTCCCCTATCTAACTCTATTAGGCTTACTGATAAGAAGCCACAGACCGAAGCGTTTTTCCCTTAAACATTTCTCCATTGCACAAACTCTGTCCAACAAATAACCCTGTCACTGCATTCCTTAAGCTTACATCTGCCAACACCTTCTCGCTACAATGGCTTCAGTATTTTTTTTTTTTTTTTTGGCATGCCATCATATGGCGGCGTGGGCTGTAATGGTGTGCTGACAGGTTTAGGGTGAGGTAATTTTTTTTACACACCAGATCAGCCCCCGAGGAACCGTGCAGCCTGTGGGCTTCAGCTTTTAATCAAACGGACTTATTATGAACTAATTGTTGATATAAACTTTTAACGGATTGGACAAATCACTTTCCGCTCAGCACATTGTCATTTCTGACGTGTCTTTTCAATGCGCTCGCGGCACATTTGGTTTTGATTGCGTGAGCTGTGGTGTGTGTTCAGTAATGATGCTAAAACACTGGCGGTGTCTGTGTGTGTGTGTGTGTGTGTGTGTGTGTGTGTGTGTGTGTGTGTGTGAATAAGGCTTGCTCATGCTGAGCAGCGCTTCAGTTCATTATGTGTTAGAAGACTGCATAAAGAAGTCTCTGATTGAAATCCCAGCTGTCCCTCACACATACACACACACACACACACACTCCATGGAAAGTGCAACAGAGCGCAGGTCCATGGGCTTCCCCTCTGCACAGAGCTCCTCTGCTTTCCTCTCTGGTCCTCTCTCTTACTCAAGTCGACTTGACTCCCCTGTCCCACCTGGACACGACACATCCCGTAACACCTCACCATGCGCCGTGTGAAATCCTCTTCCACCTCTCCAGCCTTCTGTCAGTGGCAGCTAATGGAGGTATTTGTTACTGTCAGCTCATCTGGCCTCCATTACATCGCTCAGTATTTTTCTCCACTTTTGGCCAAGACACAATGTTTTTGTTTTGCAGCTTCATTATGCTCTGGTTTTGCAATTTTTTATGTGCATTTTCAGAACGTCCAGCTCTGGAAAAAGAGACGGGATTGTTTTCAATGTTCTCTGCACAGTCTGCCAGAAGTATGACCTTGAAAAGAAAATCCCCCTAAAATTAGGTCTGGTTTATTAGAAAGTCACAACACACACTTACATGCTTCAACATGATAGAGATGGCTTACGCTTACATACTAGTGCATGGAGACAGAGGCATTATGCACATTTAAACATGCCGGCTCAAAATTTTTAGCTCATTGTAAATGCATATTAACTATATGCATAGAACTATTGTAGGTAAAATGCTTTAACAGAAAGCACACTTACACATGTATAAGATTTGTCTGTGCATACAGTGCTGGATGGATCCTCCGGTACTTATTACAAATTACATGAGGAAAATTGTGGTAAGTACTATCATCTGGATTACACATATTAAGTAATGTAATCTAAATATTTTTGATTATTTTTAGATTACTTTCGACCTAACTCATTTATCAAATAAACCTGAATGGGATAATTTTGTACAATATTGATAAAAAAAAAAGAGAGAAAGAGAAATAAATATATATTTCATTCTTTATCAATATCATGAGATGCATAAAACAGTTCATTACAGCAGGGTTTCACAAACTCTGATCCATGAAGAAAACCTAATATAAAAATGTCAATTTACAATGACGAATAATATTAAAAAAATGTCAAATTATAATTAATTAAAATTTGTCAGCGTAATAAAGTTTGGGAATACCAATAGTACATGAAAAAAAAAAACATGACATTACAGTATTTCACAGCTGTGCATCGGCATTGTTAGTAACTTGCATAATTATTAGTCTAATATATAAGTGGCAGGATCATTCAGAAAAGAAAATTTAAAAGAAATATAGGAAGGAAAGAAGGAAGGAAATGAATAGGTAGGTAGGTAGATAGAGAGAGAGAGAGAAAGAGAGGTAGATAGATAGATAGATAGATAGATAGATAGATAGATAGATAGATAGATAGATAGATGGATAGATGGATAAAGCTGAATATAAGTGCATCCTCATGCACAGGCATATTCATACACACAAGCACTCCCCAGTGCACAGGGACACACACACACACACACACACACACACACACACACACACACAAGGCTGCATTCCCCTTCCATCAAGTAAGCCAGTAAAAAGTCTGTGACTATGATCAATGTTTATTGCTCTTGGCACTTTGTCAGAAGTTTCCTTACCTGGATGTGCCTAATTAATCGTGGCAGGCTCAAGAAGTGCAAAGCAACTCATATATGGAGATGAGATCAGCAGCGGAGCAGAGCAGAGAGGAGACGGGCTGGGCTGGGCTCTCTGCTGACTGGAGATCAGCCTCTGCACCCCCTCAAAAAAATATGTTGCAACCTGAATCATGGGCTTACAGGCAAAGCGGGAGTTCCCAGTCTAATTACACAAGCTGCAGGCTCGTGCAGGTATGCATTAACAAATAAATAAATGAGTTTTTATGCTAATAAAGCGCTGGCTCAGTTAGAAACATTCTACATTCACTTTTTGATCATAAAAATTAGGTCTGGTTTATTAGAAAGTCACACACACACTTACATGCTTCAACATGATCGAGATGGCTATTGAGTTACAGTTTAATTTTGGAAAATTTGCAACCCTGTTACCCATTTTAATGATTATTAGAAAAAGAATGGAAATCAGGTTTTCAAAATTAAAAATAGAAAATGAACTCATATAGCAATTTGTTTTTATATTCGGAGTTTGATGACCAATAATTTCTGAAGCTGGTTTCTAACCGTTCTCGAAAAAATAGTAGCATATTTATAGAACATGCTGGAGACTGCATGAATGTATGTTTAGTTATAGACACGCACACTCCATAGGACCACATTCGAGTTTTACCTGGGTTTAATGTGTAATTGATTTTTTTCTAGGCACTGCAGTAAGGATGTAGTTTGTGACTGCGGCGTCTCAGTTCAGATTGACTGAGGTGCTTTCAGCACTCTAATGAGTGTTGTAAATTACCGGCCTTAAAACGAGTCTCCACCATGCTGCAAGAGATGGTATTTTAAAGAAAAAAAAATGGCCATGAAATTTATTATTCTTCTGTGATATGAATGAGTGTGACTACTTTCACTTAATGTTAAAAGTAGGTCTGCTGATTTACAACATGTCATTTCCCAACAAGAAGCAAAAGTGTAATTCAGGGATAGTAAAACACTTTACGATGCATTATTAAATCGACAATTTAATGTGCTAACTCGAAAATGTGTTAGCAGAGAATATACTTATATTTGAGAATACATCAAATAGGTTGCCTCTGTTGAACAAATGGCAAAACTGGCCCCAAAATATCATCTTTTTACTGTGTACCATGACTATTCAAGGTTATATTGATAAATTACATATTGAGGACACATTATTTTATTAAGAAAATTCATTAAGAACCGTGGAAGATCCATAAATTAACAAGGTTGGTTGCTTTACATGTTGTTACATGACTGTTTCTTCCAATTAAGCCATAATAAGATGCAGAATAAGAGTAACCAGATGCCGTAGTGAAAAGGTGGACTACTCAATACTATTAGTCCCTGACTGTCCAATGATATTCACAGTAGCTGGACGAGCAGGTTTTTCACATCAGAGCTATGCCACTATACTGTGTATTATAGCACAGCTACCATACATTATTGACCAATCAGCATCCAGAACTGAACCTATCCATTGTACAGTAAGCATTAGGATAAAATATCACACATGCTGAAGGCCCGTTCACACCAAGAACGCCAACTATAAGGATAACTATATTAGAGTCCATACAATGGATGCATGCTGCAGTTACATTGTCTACTGTCAAGCTTTTTAAAATGAGGTGGACAGTTTTTTTTTTTTTTAATCCACTGGAAAAGTCATTCTGAAAGCATATTGTTAAGCAATTTTATAGTCATAGTTATTGTCCTTGATGTGAATGGCCCTTAAAGAAATAATTCACCCCAAAATTAATATTTGCTGAAAATTTACTCATTCTCAGGCCATCCAAGATGTAGATGAGTTTGTTTCTTCATCAGATTTGGAGAAATGTAGAATTCCATCACTTGCTCACTAATGGATCCTCTGCAGTGAATGGGTGCCGTCAGAATGAGAGTCCAAACAGCTGATAAAAACATCACAATAATCCACATATAATCCATCAATTCATGTTTTGGGAAGAGATAAACTGTGTTTGTAAGAAACAGATCCATCGTTAAATCGCTTTTAACTTTATGGATTATGATCCATTGGTGAGCAATAGATGCCATGCTAAATTTTTCCCATGAAGAAACAAACTCATCTACATCTTGTATGGCCTGAGGGTGAGTACATTTTCAGCAAATTAATACTGCAAATCCAGTCATTTTAGAACATCTTCATATGTTTTCGTACATTATGAATTAACACGAATTAGCATAATGAAGAAGTCTAGATTTCAACCTCAGAAACATTATTATCGACCACAAGCACCACACAAGTCCACCTTTCCATTCTATGCATAGTATAGATGTATTAAAATACATTGTTTACCATGCCCCGTGGGTGTTATGGAAATCACATGACTTTAATTGGCAGCTGTGAACGATAGCACCTGCAAACAACTTGGCGGTTGTTCTCGTGGTCTGGCGGGAGTCTTACTGCGCAATTTAAACAAAGACTGATCATTGAGGCAGAAAAAAGCAGGGTTGCAAGGAGAGAGGGAAGCCTGACAGCTCATGATTGATGATTGGCCGGCACCCTCAGCCTGACACCCACCACTCACCCGTTCTGCATTTACAACAAAGTCACCAGTGTGTCGTCCGCCTGCGCCCCACCCCAGCGCAGCCAATCAATACGCTGCGGCCCAACACTCCAAATCACACTCGACCACATACTGCTGAGTAGATACAAGACACGGGAGGGCACATAGTACATGTAGATTAAAAATCTGCCAACAGTAACCTTAGCATGGAGCACGCGAGGAGACACTCACAGACGCTCGCATTAAGCACCAAATTGTATGTCGGCTCATGCTGAGACCAACCGAGGGCTGGAAGGACAAAAATAGCGACCCATGCCAGGATAATCAAGCTCTCGGTGCAACTGCATTGTAAACACTTGAATTACAAGTTTGTTTAAACACTGAAATGTTTACTTTCTCAAAATATCACATGAATGAATGTCAACCCCAAACCAACCGCTTTCCAAAGAGAGAACTCTCTATGGAAATTCTCTCTATGAGAATAGATTTTTGACGCTACAGTACACAACAGTAACACGGTGATTTTGCAAAATGGGTGCCATTTGTGTGCATCACATACATATGCGTAACAAAATAACGATTATGGGTTTATCATTTATGTATGCTACTGTAAGGCCACATTTATTTGATATACAGTATTTGCAGCAAATTTACAGTAATACCGTGACATATTAATACACTTTATAAAATAACTCTTTTCTATTTTAATACATTGTAAAATGTAGTTTATTCCGGCCATTACTTCAGTCACTCGGTTCTTCAGAAATCATTCTGATATCCTGATTTGTTCTTTAAGAAACATTTATTATTATCAGTGTTGAAAGCAGTTGCTGCTTAATATTTTTTTTTTTTTTTTTTTTTGGAAACTGTGATAATTTTTCAGTATTTTTAAATGCATTCAAAAGAAAATTTAGGTATTGCTCACTATTAACTAGTTGCTTATTAGCATGCCTATTATTAACATATTGATTGTTTATTAGTACTCATAAAGCACATATTCTGCATGACCATATTCTACATCCCTAATCCAACCCAATACCTAAACTTAACAACTACCTTACTAACTATTACTAAGCAGCAAATTAGGAGTTTACTGAGGCAAAAGTCGTAGCTGATGGTTTGTTAATAGTGAGAATTGAACCTAAAATAAAGTGTGACCAAAATTTATTTGAAATCTTTTGCAACATTATAAATGTCTTTACTGTCACTTTGATTTAAAGTGTACTTGTTGAATAAAATCATTAATTAGAAAAAAAAAAAAAAAAAATCACTTACTGACCCCAAAATTTAAAACAGTACTACATTATATATGCATTTTTTATTACTTTTGAATATGTTCTATGTTTGTTAGTAGGTGGTCTTAAAATTTCAGTCCTGTTATTGACAGTAAACAACTGATCACTGAAATGTGGACATTTAAATATATAGTTGCATGACTTTGAGCACAAGAACTGCAATGTCAAATTAAACTGTAGAACTGTCAACCCTGTTACCTTTCTGAAGGCATAAATATATATTCCACTCTATTAAAACATTTAGCTTGAGATGGCACAATGCAACTTCTTCATACTGTACTAAATCGCCCATTACAGAATAACTCACTTTTTTCTGGTTTGTGATAAAAGATGTTTTCAGGGTTATGGTTCTTGTGGGTGACAGAAAAGATGTGTTTTCAATTAACTCCTGTTCCAGGGACTGATGGTAATACAATCTAGTACGGATTTAAATCTTTTTTGCAAATGTTCAGATTTGCGTATGTGTGCTTGTGTGTGTGTGTGTGTGTGTGTGTGTGAGTGTGTGTGTGAGTGTGTGTGTCTTTCTGCTAAAAGTTATTATCAGTCATAAAACCAGAAGTAGTAATAAGATATATAATAGTCTTACTGAAATTATTTATTATCATGATTTTGTTCTTTATAGTTTAGTCATTATCTGCCAAACCAGACTAATATTCGTATTTTGACCATAATCTGCTCCCAGATTGATCTCCGATGCCATTCAAGTCAAGCAGCCACTGCCTCAAGGACACGAGAATCTAAATCAGTAGTCCAGAAACCCTCCATACATAAGAGATGGCTTACACAGAGAATACGCCATTTGCTGTAGTATTAGCATGTATCTCTCAGTTGTTCAAGGACATGTCACCATCCTTATCAAGTACCATTAGTGTGAATAGAATAAAGCAGGACAGTATTTTAGAGTTTTGTTTGTCGACACTAAACCTGCTGCTTCACGGCGCTGAAAGTAAAATAAAACTTAAATAAATCTATGATGTATCAACTCAACTGCTGGACTTTGTTCAAATGATCTAAATGGTTTAAAAATATTTCAGCCCTGTCTGCTCCAAGACATTACAGACAAACCCACAGGATCATTTTCAGAAATGATTGCCTTCAGACATGCAAAATATCTTGAAGAACATGAGCAAATCTATTTTAAATTATTAGGTACATCATTTGCCTTTCTCTAAAATCATCTTCAAGACAGTGTAAGAACTCTAATAGTTCTTTTCTTTCATTTAAAGGGATGAGTGATGAGTGTCATATTAGCATTAAATTAATTAATCCCATTACAATAACATTCATGCTTCATGAAAGGTGTGCATATATCTATTCATGAGCTAATAATGGAAAGCCTTTCCATCATAATTATGTGCCACGCATAACTATTTACAGTCTCTCAAAGAATGTTTTAATCATCACTTTTCAAAACTATTAAAAAAAGTCTCCATAATTAACATCTGAATTAAAAATGTCTTCACCTGAACGTATCAAACTCTTTAAATCAATATAAAAATATAAAATACATAGCTGTCATAGGATGAAATCTGGAATAAAATGCTCATATACTCACACCTGTGATTACATATTACTATTTTAATTTTCAGTTTGCTTTGTTAATTGGTATACAGCCTACAGTTAGAATAACAAACTGTTTGGCAGAATTTTTTTTCTTATTATTAATATTAATAAACGTAAAATAATAAGAATTAATGTAAAAATAAATATTGACCCAATAGTGTCTTTTATCATATTTCTGTTTTATAAAGCAATAAACTACATAAAGTGGTGTTAATTTTTAATAGTAATAATATATATATATATATATATATATATATATTTTCTTCTCTCTCTGCTTGATGTATTTCCTTGCTGCCTGCTACATCCCATGGTCTGTGTGTAACACAAGCTCTGCATCAAGTTACAATAGTGACATCTAGTGTGTCTGTTCATGTTTCATGTTTCAAAATCAAGTGCATGCAAGGGGTCTGCTTTTTATACAGAGAGAATCAAGCTGTTTAGGACACCACCACTACACATCCTGATTTCCACAGACTGGTAACTGCTGGAAAAACAAATGTAGGACTGGGACCTATTTTGAGGACATGAAAATCATCTCTGTTCTCGGTTACACTTTATTTGGATAGTTCACTTTACACATTCTAAGTAACTTTTCCACTAGATGTCAACTAACTCTCATTACTTCGTAACTACGTCAACTAACTCTCATTAGAGTATTACTGGACTGTTAGGTTAGGGTTAGTGTTAGTAGAATGGGTAAAATGATTGTAAATTCAAATGTAGATACAAGGGGAAACAGGCAGACATGACAGTAATATACAAACATGAATAAAATTGAAAATAAATAAAGACAGCTTGATAATATGGAGGCCCAGCAGTTTGGTCTGAATTCATTGCAAAAGCGGAATGCTTAGTGTCAGAGGTCTTGAACAAGTCAAATGCAGAATGGTTTAAGAACATCAATATAGAACCAGTTTTAAAATGTTGTAATATGCTTGATTATCGCATTTTTATATAAACAAAGCACTAGCCATTTACACCATCATAATAAAAATACAACAGTCCAAACAAAAAGATTTTGTATTTAACATGTGCATTTGTTTTTGCGTGTGTATGTGTGTGTTATGTGGTTAAGAGCGGTCTAAAGTGGTGGGCAGTATGCATAATTGAGTTCCCATGCAGCTGTAAATAATTCATGCAGCAGGAAAAGAGGGTAAGCATTGACCTGCTGCATTTTCATACATTAATCTCGTCCTGACTAATGGCAGAATGCACTGAGCTGAGAGAGAGAGAGAACACGCCACACACTTCAGACGTCATGTGTTTTCCGAGTTGCTAATGGAGGTAAAGTCAAATATCTTCTGTGCTGCTACGCTCTGTGTGGGAATATTCCATATAAAAGGAATGATGACTTCTTTGTAAATAAACGTCATTAAAATTGTTTATTTCTGTGTACAGTTGCATTATACAAGAATAAAGGAAATCAATATGCAAACACTGGAAATCATTCATCCGGTGTATACGGACAGACCTTTTGCCTCCATATAAGAGTGAAGATTCTCATATATTATTTATTATTTACGCATCCCCATACAGTGTATCAGTAGGAGCTCTTGGTAATTCAAGTAAGTATTAATCTAATTGCGTTTTCGCCTTGCTCGTAAATAGAAGCAGCATTAGTGATTACTGGAGATGAATAAATATTGCATCAAGTCTTTGTTATTTGCAGAGCGAGAGTTCCTAACGGTGCACTTTTCCATACGATCTTTTATCCATCCATTAAAACAAAAGGTTAGGTTCCTAAAATGATGCCCCTTCATGCAAGAGAACATGTATTACCTGAACCCCACTTATGTCTACTGGGCTGCCTGCAAAGGGAGCATTTTAAGGCATCATGGACAAGCTCTTGACATGAAGACTGTTCCAAAAGAGTCAAAATCATAAAATTGGAATGCATTGATATAAGAAATTAATTGGAAATACGTTTTATTAAATCCACATAAATTTTGTATTTCAAACAAGTAAAAAGTCCATAATAAATTTAAGGACACTGACAACAAATGGACTTTTTGTAATGTACACGAGTAAGATTTGGCTCATCTGTTTTATAACCGTATAACCATCTTCAAAATTCTGGTCTGATGATAAACTTAAGCAAGATGATGGAGTGTGTTGTGAATTTCAATATTTCCGCCAAATAACTGCATCATTTGCATAACACATTCTAAAATGTAAGTTATTATTATTAGAAATGGAATCGCTGCAAGAATCCTTAATGCTTATTATGAACCAGGAAGAAGACGATGAAGAAAGCCTATTAAATTCTTGCATTAATTCTTAAATGTAACGACCCTACTATATAATCCCAGATGTTATGGATCTCAAAGTTTTAGGACAAAGGAAGATAATTCCAATTGTTAACTGAAAAGTACTTAAGTATCTCATGTACCCTCTGCAAAGAAAGCTATTTCATAAATGTATTGCGATAAGCTCAGTGAAAAAACGAATCAAAGATGGCAGACAAAGTGAGGGAAATGTCAGTTTGAACATATTCATTTCAATACCAAAAACAATTGATAATAAGACAAAATGGACTTTTTCTTCCAATATTTTTGTTTTATGTAATTTTATACTTAATAGATTACATAGTCTCTTTCTATGTATATAGATAACAAGTCAAGTTTTGAAAAAGAGCCAATGCGTGTGTGTTTCCTATGACATTATGACAGTTTTAACTTTATTCATGCCCACCATCACAAATTACTTATTTGCTTTGTGCATGACGGGACATTATAAAACTTGTGAGAAGCCATAAAGCAAACCTGCAGGGACAGCAGAAATCCACTGAGGATTTCACCCACGGAAGGCCTCATCAGTACAATCCCCCATAAGCCTTTGGTACCCAGTGACCAAGTGTGCATGCGAGGGTGTGAAGGATGACCAGGATGTGTCTTCTTTGTGGAAATCCTCCCAATACCAGCAGTCTAAGTCCGAGAGTCAACAAGACTTATTCTGAAAGCCCCACAGTATTAATAGCAAAGCATTAATAAATCATAGTGCCAAGCGGCTTTTATCTGAACCACTACTCTGCCTCAGATGGAGGTTTTAAGCTCACAGCCATGACATGAAAAGAGAAGTTCAAGAGAGAAAAAGAGCTAATGCAAGGCAGATACTCCAACGTAAAGGTCACCAATTTACAGAAATCAGTCCAGATCCGGATCTTGGATAGGTTCCATACAGATTTCTCATAAATTACAGCATTATATAGGCAAACATGTACAGTGCACAGAAAACAACAGGTAAATTGATTGTCATGATTATGCTGCCTCTGGAACACATCTACACTGGAAACGAGTGGCATGTCGCAACACAAAACCAGATCACTCTCATTATAATCAGCTGAGGTAAGCAACTAATGTAGTCTGAAATAAGTATTTATTTGAATTTTCATAGCCATACAAAACATAGTGGTGGTGAAACACACTGGCAGTCGAAACAGTTAAAGTTATGATTATCCACACAGATAGATAGATAGATAGATAGATAGATAGATAGATAGATAGATAGATAGATAGATAGACATTAATTTATTACATATTTATTACCATTTGTCTTGCAGACAAAAACTATTGTACATACGTAGTTTAAAAATTGCATTCCTGCATGAAAATTTCTCGAAACACCCTTTTAATGCACTAAATTAAAATGTTACATTAACAGGCCTAAAAAATGTTTACACAGGGAATTCTGCAGAACTGCCATTGGCTCTGATGTTTTCAAATCCAGCGCTGTGAAAAGAGGAACTGTTTAATCTGCGATGAGGTCACGGATGTGGAATTCGTATTCTCCAATCAATCGTCCGTGTGAACAATAAACATTTTGTAAAAGATAACTCAGCCATTATCCACCGAGATATCAGCAATAACTGTTTGTTTAACCTTTGAAAGGCCCTAGCCGTTGTTTCTCTTTGGTGTTCAGAGGTGAAACTCAATACCCAGCCGGAGCCTGTTTATACCTGGTCGTCTCAGCAACTCCAAAACACAGAACTCCATGAATGAAATTCCAACATATCATCAATCATCCCTGACAAAAGAGGGATTGTTGTGGTATAACAAGCAGGGGAGGATGAGTGTGTGTGTGTGTGTAGGCATAATGCAACATGCCCATGGTCTCTGAGCCAATCCTTGTTTCGACGGTTGTCACTATCTAACCACAGCCACTGTGAACGACTCACCACTAATAATGCACTGCATATCAAAAGATAAAACAACTAATGTAGAGTTACTCAACCGGGGTGCCCCGGGGAAAGATGCAGTTTCTAATTGGTTCCAGAAGAGTTGGCTGCAAACTGGCCCTCTTGCCCACATGGCTAATCCACCGAGTTGTTGAGAATAGTCAGATTGCGGTTGTGTGTTCAGCGTTGCGGTATACGGAGGGAGGAGAGATATCAGCTATCTGAAAATGCAGCTTAAAACACCTCCCATCAGCCCCCTCATTTTGCATTTATGAATGCTAATGAGGCTTTGCAGGAAATAGGCCAAATGCCATCATAACCCTACATCCGAAATCACAAATTTGAAGTCTGGTTCACATTTGTACCCCCATGTTGATTTAGTACGGAGTGTTCAGGTTCAAAGCGGAGCCCGCAAAGAGGTACCATTTCAGCATGAAGGAAAACTTCTCTAACCGAAACAGGCACTTCATGCTGTGCCTCATTGGTGGTGAAAAGTAAATAACTTTCGTCGAAAACCACAGAAGCCGTGGAGCGTTAATGTAGATGACTCCAACTTACAGGAAGACAAAAGGAGCAACCATTAATATGCGCCCCAAACCGTTGAATCACTAGATTGCATAACGTGCTATGGCGACACACAAGTAAAACCTGTTTAAACAATTGTGTTTCCTGCCAATAGCGTCTAATGGAGTCAATAACAGCTCTTAATGACACATGTTGATGGACAGGCGTACTATGAGAGTGTGAGGTGAGGGAGGTAGACAATACCGCCCTCTCCGCCCTCTCTCTGATGTTGTGTGTGTTCAGCCGAGCTGCTTCCTTATCTGTCAACCTGCTGTAATTTAGGCTGGCACTCTGATCACAGCCCCAACCTGCTGGACCTGTTGACGGCATGCAGGAGTCACGCACATGGAAAAGAGACACCAAGACAAGACATCATCACTCACTTCTCTGACCCCACCGACAAAGCTCTATGCTGTTTCAAGGACGATTCCCATTCAGTTGCACCTAACGCACTCTTTAGTGCCCCCACTCGCTTCTCAGTGAGGCGATCGGATGTCTTAAAGACGGAGGGCTCCGTTTTCCTTCGCCTGGCTCCCTCTCATTTACCCAAAGCAATATGTAACAGTTTCCTTATTTTCTCCAGTGGGACGGCCATGACAGTAAATCTCTATTACTAATATTCTTCCATATGGTCACATGAAAATTTGATGGTGGAGCGCCCGAGGCTGAGGTTGCAGCTGAGAAGCGGTTGGGTAAATGTAGCGTCGTGCAATCCAGGCCAGGAGGGGCTTCCTCGGCTACATCTGCTCTGGGACGCTGAGGTGTAATCAGAGAAAGGCAGGCCCCAGAGCTCGGCTGCCACTTTATCAGATCCTAGCTCGGAAAATGAGAGGGATCCATCATGGCGAAGGTGTTGACAGCATGTGTGTTTGGGTGTGTGTGAGCGTACGACTTTGTGATCATATGTTTCCCAGCTCACGGCACATACACTTGGCTCAGAGTTGATTTCCCTGAATTGGAGAGGGTTTGGGTTTTGTGTCAAGAAATATAAAATTGCACAATATTTTGCGTAATGTCTCTGCTATGTCTTGAAATCCCAACCCTCATCTCCTCCGTGCATTTTATAACCAGAACAGACAAGTAACCCGAGGATGTCATTACCCATTAACACCAAAATTTCCTCTGCAATTGAACATTGGCCAGAATAAGGCTCACAATCCATTGACAGTAGATTGTAATGGCTTGCTGGTAACACTTTTATCTCTAAGGTACAACTGGAACAGCTTGCCAAATCCAAGATGACTGTGCCACCTCTAGGCTCCTATTGAAATGGTGTGAAGCCACAGGAAAACCAGTTGGTCTGATCCGATAAAGAGACACATAATGTGCCTCGCTGGAGTTCCCTGTGGAGAATACTGCATGCATACACTCTGTACAGATTCACAAGAATCAAAATGGCTTTGATGGCCTGCATAGCACTGCTTTAACCTGAAAACCTGATCATATAAAAAGTTTGGTTTATTTGAGTGACTCTATACTAAAACACATACACGTATATCACACTATTGTCAAAATTAGGCATTCAAGGGTTGGTTGGATAGCTTTGGCCCTGCTGGAAAAATGCTGTAACTACTTCATTTGGCAGACAAAATGCACTAAAAGCCATAAAAAATGACAGCTTCCAGTTTGCATACTTCCAGGGGCTGCACGCACCAGCTAAGCAACTGTCATTGAGATGAATGGGAATGCTAAGGGAAAGCTATCTCAAGTATTATAGAGCTCTTTGGTCGTGAAATTCTCCAGTGAATACATTCAGATATCTATTCAACAACTAGTTGATAAAAAAGCTAAAAAAAAAACCACACAATATATAATAGCTAGAATATATCACAGGTGTGAAATGTTTCACTCCAAGCAGTGCTGATTGGGTGACAAAGGGAATGTAGAAAGAGGTGGGAGGTAGTCATACACACGCATGCACCTCTGCATGAAAGATGCATGCAATTAAACATGATGTGGCACCACAGGCTGCCTCCAGCCAACTCAATCCATCATGGGAAACTTTATCAGTGGGTGTCCGTCCCAATGTCCACCCCCCAAAGCTGTAGCACTAACCTTCAATTCCAAACTGCACCCTAGCCAGGCCTACAGCCTAGACGCTATAACCTGATACCCCAACTGCAACTCTTGCACCAATTCCGTCTCATACAAAACATTTTGGGTTTGGCATTCATTCCTGTTTTCTTTCTTTTCTCAAAACATTACCTCAACTCTACTGCAGAGATTGTTCTACACAAACACAGGAACGATGGCTTCTACTAGAATTTCATAAAATATGCAGTAACGGCATATGTTTATTTAACTGCAAGTAAGCATTTGCAGACATCATGCTTCACTAAGATGTTCTTTGAACCATTTCTAATCCCTTGTCAATTGTTTTTGCCATTTTACTTGAGTAGCTGTACTATGATAACAGTTATCTGCATTTCCCCACTCTTGAAAAGCACCAACCGCCAGTGATACTCATGTTATGACGCCAAGGCTCAGATAAACTATGGTCAACAATACTCTGTTACTAGACAAAAGGTCATCTTACATGCAAACCCAGGGTGAGCTGTTGTTTTTCTATTCTAATCAAAATGGTCCAGCGCGCTGTGTACTCTGAGCTTTCTCTGGTAAACCGATAACATCTAGTAATAAAGCGAGATGGCTGGTATCTCTTTTACATGGATCGGGTGGGACCAAGACAAGGTCTGCTCAGCCTTGCCGAACACAGTCGGTCCCTATGCTCTAAATGAGGTGGTTTGAGAGGACCGCCAATGACTGATTATCCTATCCCGACCCAGAGGAATGCTGACCTCTGGAGAGCACTTCATTAGCTGGCTGGCACTAGCCTGTGATTGAGCTATCAGCAGTAGCGACGGAAAGCCAGCCAAGCCGGTAGAAAGGTGAGTCCCTTTGTCCAGAGACAGGTGTGTAACTGTAGCTAACTGACAGAGTTGCAAATCAGCGCCACTGAAACGCTATCTGAACAG
>JAFVLL020006564.1:0-7500 GCA_021397915.2 Tor tambroides
GTACCCACTGTGTGTATATGTGTGTATATATATATATATATATATATTATATATACACACACACACACACACACACACACACACACACATTATATATATGTAAACTGATAGAATAAGAAAATTATATTTAGAACAGCTATTAAACATCACATCAAAGCTCTGTCTTTCTTTTTAATAGCTTAAGCTCAAAAAGTATGCTTTAATCATTTACAAATGACTACTTTGACATCAGACATTGGAGCAAACTATTATCATCATATTTACTGTAAGTATATTATTTGTACTTTAATAAAGTACTTAAATCATGCAGGTGCCTCTTGATAACCATGTCCATTGTCCAGATGGTGTCTAGACTGAAATCTTGGGATTGGGAGCAAGCCGAGGTTTTTCCCTTCTCTTCTCGATCGTTTGGTAAGCAGAGGGGTCCTCTGTCTCTCTCTCTCTCTCTCTCTCTATCTCTCTCTCTCTCTCTCTCTCTCTCTCTGTCCCTCCAGCTTGATTACTGAAGTGAAGCGCTGTCAGAACAGCCTGAGATTGGATGGCCGTCGTCCCACTCTATTGGCTCTCTGAGGGAACAGCTTCTCTCTGTGATTGCCAGGGCAGATGATTGTCATTTGTGATGTGTGGGCAGAAATGAACTGCAGGCCAGTGCGGCCTGACCCATCGCTGCCCATGGGGCTCTAAAATGGGCTGTTGGTCACAGCTGATGGCCTTTCAGGCCTTCTAAATCAGACAGGCCGTAATCAGCGCTGAAAGAGGGAGGCCATATGTACAGCAGGTTTACTGCACAGTAGAAGACAGCAGCACAGATTAACTTTATTGGACGCGCTGTAGGATCGCATGGCTACCTCTACAATCACGCTGCGTCTTTGTGGCTGTCATTTAATTAAAACCCAACAGATTATCTGTCTAGATTCATTATTTTGGCCGCCTTCTCCCTGCCCCCTTCAATTATCGAACTAATCACATTAGCCACTAATTAAGGTAGAATTATACCCACGTATAAACTCTATGCACCTTACTGAAGTCCTGTTCTTTGCCCTAAAAACTAGGGTTACACAATCAATTGGAAAAGTCAATTAAATGAATGACTGAAAAATTGAAATGAAAATAAATTAATTATACAATCATTTTTGTATTAATTAAAATATTTGAATAACATGCTATTAATAATAACAAACAAGATTACTAGGAATATGAGTAATACATTATTATTTTATTATTATTTTGCATGTTAGAATAATATAGTAATACATTTTTGGTCAATTCCTTCACCTTCATTTTTGCGGCATTCTGTTACAATAAGTAAATAGGCATTTTATTAATTTTGCAGTTAACTTTGACATTAAATAAATAAAAACATAAACGACTAAACTGGACCAAAAATTAACTTTTTTGACGTGTGAATTACAGCCTGTGTCCGTTTGACTCTTCACTCCAAGAATAAGAATAATAAATAATTATTTTTATTATTATTATTATTTTGCATGTTTGGTCAATTTCTGTTGTTATTGTTGTTATTCAGCATTATATTACAAATAAATAAATGAGCATTTTATTAAATTCTCAGTCAACTTTGACATTGATTAAATTATAAATAAATAAATACATAAATAAATCACAACTAAATTAGACCACGAATTCACATTCAGAAAGGTTCAAATACAATGAAAATGTAAAAACAGCTGGGTTCTGTTTCACTTTTACATAGTTTTTTTCTTGGACCTCTCAATATGAAAGCTGCAGTTTCTTTGTGGTCTTTGTGCCCTTTTTTCAGGCTTTATCTAAGCAGCAGAAATATTAGATGTACGTATGTCATATCACAGTTCAAATCGAAGTCGCGATATTTGATAAAATAGCACAACTACTACAAACACTCTCAGAAATTACATTACAGATGAGAGTGAACTTGTAAAAGAATGAAAAACAAAACTTGGTTGTAACAACAGAAAGATGGATGCGAGTTAGTTTGCTCTTGCTTCAGGGGAAGTTTAGTTGGAAGCTTTTCCACAAAATGTTGATGTAATGTTATGGCTTCATCATTACACAAAGGTCTCAAATCATTTCCTTTCATTTCACTAGATTGGTAATGGCCAGAGACATGAGTTTTGATTTAGAGCTAATGTTCTTGATGGATCTAATGCGGTGTTCCTGTCCTGTGCTGGCCTGCCTTCATTTTAATAGGATTAGCAGTGGCCTGTGGATTGTGGGGGGTGCTGTGTCAGTAAAGCGTCTGATCCATTTGAAGCACAAAACCCCCCTGTTGCTAGCATCTAAAGAGGATGCTATAGTGCACTTAAAAAAATAAAGCAAGCCTCTTTTTTTCTTTGGTCTACCTTCTAGTGTCTCCTGTGCAGCTTCTATGCCTGCAGAGGAAGCTGGGACATGACCTGGCCAAGAAGCTTTTGTGCTTTGTGGAGATCTGTGTGGTCTCTATTCACTCTTCCGCCTGTGCACACCATTAGCGCTCACTGATGAGAAATAAGCCTCGCTTGTGTTGCCTGTTGGCTTAGACGAACAAAGAAGTGCTCGTTTTTTTTTTTTAATTTTTATTTGGGCAGAGAGTAGATGCAGTGCCTTTGTGTATCAACCTGTCAGAATCAATCTAATCAGCACTGCAAACGTGTACGTGCCGGGAGAGACTTCCCCAGCTGAAGACCAGAGCATTATTTGGGTGCATTTAGGTGCTTTAGGTTTTTCTGTTGTTATTGATGATCTGTTGTCATGCATGTGACATGCTTGTACTACTACATTTTTTTAGGGATTACATATTGGATGTGTAATATTCTTCTGAAATGTAAAATATTGTATTAACTATTGAATGCATTTTCTTCACAACCAACATTTCTCTAATTAAGATTGTAGCTTTAAAAATGTCAAAAAAACAAAAAACATGTAAATATTTTCAAAATATATACTGTAAGAGTGTGTATTTATGTATACATAATAAATATACACAGTACACACACATATTATGTAAACAAAAACTTTTATTTTGGATGCGATTTAATCGCGATTAATCGTTTGACAGTGCAAATTTTTATTTAAAAAATGAAGCAAAAAATCAATATATGTTATATAAATTTATATAATATTTAAAAAAAAATTTTGTTTGTTTATATTTAAAAATTCTATGTAATACCGTTAAATATAAAAAAGATAAAGTTATATAACATGTTTTTATAAGTTAATTTATAAATGTGTATTAAATTGTTACAATATGTAAATTAGTTTTAGTTTCTGGGAAAAAAAATCTATACATTTTTGTTGTATGTATATAATAGTTTTGTATGATATTTTCATTTAAAAGTTGAAAATAAAAACAATAAAATATTAAAATTATATAATATTAGTTTTTGTAATATGTATATTAGTTATCCATTATGTATGTACGTTTTAAAAATATATTTTCTCATTTGAGGAAATTCATATGTTCACTGTAATAAAAATGCATTGAATTGTTAAAGATCATATGAAACTGTATCTTTTTTTAAATTGTTGCACTTAAAGTAAGCATAGCATGTGATTCAGTTGAGCTACTTTAAATCTCAGTGAAATGGAAATCATTTTACTGAGACTTTCAGCAATCCAACAGGCATTCCCTCTTTCTTTCTCTTTTTAGATCTTTAAATATTTGCACAAATCTTATAATGCATTTATGCAAAGTCAACAAATGATGTTGTTTTTGGCTCAGACTCAGTAAAGCTTTCATTTCTCTGAGGGTTCAGTTCCACAGTCCTCTCTCTACACTGATCTTATCATTGCTATTACCTTTGATTCAGCAATCCTGTGGCCGGCTTTGCAAGCCAGAGATGACTTTGCCAACCTCATGTAAGCAAACTAGGGCATGTGAGCCGTCTGCTTTCCATATCTGACATCATGCCAGATGGGCAGTGCCCGTTTGGTTTCTTACAGAGATCAAGGGGATAGAAGGATTAGATTGTGCTGTTTAGTAATAAAGGCTTTAGAAAATGATCTAAAGTCTGAATGGTTTAATTAACACAGAATGTTCTTAGGTACCAGCAGTCTAGTTCTTGTAAATAGGTGTTTTATTCATTATAATATAATAGTTTGTGATTTGAGTTGTCTATTTGACTACTTCAAATGGATAATTTACCCCCAAATTAAAATTCTCTCATCATTTGCCCACCTTCAAGGCTTTCCAAATTTGTATGCCTGCTTTCTTCCACAGTAAAAAAGTTTTGTCACAAACGTTTAGCTGTTCTTTTGAAAGCCAGTGGTTACTGAAGGACAATAAAAGCATGAGGAAAATATCATAAAAGAAGTCTGCATGTCCTCTAAATCCATATGATGGCTTTGTGTGAAAAAAAGGCTGAAATTAAAGTTATTTTCCCATTTGTCACTGTTCTCAAATCTCATTCAACTTGCATTAAATTCAAATTTACCATGACGGTCATGAGACATGCGAGAACCTGTGAAGTTTGACGTCATTGATGATGAGATTTGAGAAGATTTAGTGAGTGAACAATGACTAAATTTGCATTTTATAGGTAAATTATTCTTTTAAAAATAATTTAAAGGGATAATTGACATAAAAATGAACAATTTTTCATCATTTACTCATCTGCCATCAAATTTCTTTCTTCTGTTAAACACAGATGTTTTGAAGAATGTTGGTAACCAAACAATTGCTGGTAGCCATTGACTTCCATTGTATTTTTTCCCCATACTATGGATGTCAATGGCTACCAGCAACTGTTTGGTTACCAGCATTCTTGGTAGTATCTTCTTTTGTGTTCAACAGAAGAAAGAAGTTCATACAGGTTTGGAACAGCTTTAGGGTGAGTAGATGATGACAGAATTTTTTATTTTTGGGTGAACTATCCCTTTAATTTTTATTCTTAATTGAAATGTACTTTTTTTTTTTTCTTTTTTTTTTAAATGCGCCATGTCTGCAACATTGAATAACCAATGACAATCCATTTAGAGCTTGATATATAGAGATAAATTTGGGTGCCCTCTTGCTGGCTGTCTGCATGTGGCTTCTCTCAGCCTGGCACCGAGAAGTTGTTAATTGGTCCCCTGGAGGACACATCTGAACGTCTAAAGCAACACTTGCTGTTTGTCATCAGTTTTCCGTTTCAACATCTAGCAGACATCAAACTTCTTTTTTCAGTCTGTGATCTGCGATACTAATATCAGTCTCTGAGGAGACTGATATTAGTATCAGTCTCTGAGGAGACTAAGACTGCCTGCACTGAGATGTCTGTTCTTTTTTTAGTTTTGTTAAAATTTCGGTAGAAATGAGAGCAAATCAAAACCAGCAGCTGTCACGGAGGCTTCCTTTGGCTGTGAGTGATCGCAAAGAACATCTTGGAGGTTGAGTCATTGCTTTTGGAACAACGTTCATGTTGTCCTACTTCCAAGTTATCTCTTCTGTCATCACTGTAATGCATACAAGCATATCTAGCTCTGACATCAACAGCAATATGGCAGGGAAGAGCATTTGTGGGGTATTTTATGGGACAGACTGGATTAGGGTTGTCAGAACATTGTAATTTTAGTAGTCCACACCAATACTAGTGAAATTACACAAGTTTTGATACCAGTTTTGAAAAGGGGAAAAAAAGAACCTAAATAATAATCAAATCTTCTCTTTTATATAATTGCTCTGTTGGCTGTGGAGTCAAGACATTTACAAATATGATTAAAAGATGAATATGAGACAAAACTACAGAATGTCTCATTTTATTATTGGGGGATTCAACACATAGATGTTTTACCAGCTAAGAAGTTCAGCATTTTTAGAGTTTCATCCCCCTATCTGATGTGAGCATAAGTATTGGAACAGTTGCCTCACAGGTCTTTCTAAGTGATCAGCTGTGTCCTGTTGCATTAATTCTTCAGATATTAAACGCAGGGAATGTGTCGTATCAGTTATATCCATTACTTCTGTATTCTGAATCTTGCATTCGATGATGACACACATAAACCAGGATGAAGACGAGGGAGCTGACTTTGAGAGAAAAGCAAGCAATTTGGATGCTAAAAGAAAAGAGGAAGTCATTTAGAGCTCTAGCAAAAAAAAAGGGCATGGAGAAATCAAGAGTTTGGAAACCACCAGCAACCAACAACGACCTGATCAGCTGAGAAAACAACAGTAGTTGATGACAGACAAATCATAAAAGTTGTGAAAATGAACCCTAAAAGACATATCTGTAAAATCACCAACAACTTCCAGAAAGCTGGGGTGATGCTCTGACAATCTACTGTCCTCAGGAGACGTTGACACAGAATTACAGATGCTACACAGCAAGATGCAAACCTCTGACCAGCACCAAAAATAGAAAGGCAAGAGCACAAAGGTGAGCCAGAAGAGTTTTGGAACTGTGTTTACGAACCGATGAGACAAAGATGAACCTTTATCTAAGTGATGGGAAAGCAAAAATGTGGAGAAAAAAAAAAGGGAACTGCAAATGATTCTAACCATACAGCCTAATCTGTAAAGCATGGTGGAGGTGGTGTCATGGCATGGGCATGCATGGCTGTATCTGGAAAAGGCCCTCTCAACTTTACTGATGACTTAATGTATGATGACAGTAGCAGAATGAATTTGGAAGGGTACAAAACCATCTTGCCTGCCAATATTCATGAAAATGCCACCAGATTCATTAGGAAGTGCTTCATATTGCATCAGGACAATGACCCAAAACACCCGGCCAGTTCAGTCAAGGAATTTATAAGGGCAAAGAAATTGAAAGTCTTAGATTGCCCAAGTCAATCTCCAGATTTAAATCCGATTGAACACGAATTTCACCAGCTGAAGAGGAGAGTAAAGGCAGAAACTCCCCAAAACAAGCAACAATTGGAACTGGCTGCATTAAAGGCTGGGAAAAGTATTTCAAAGGCTGAGACCAAGAGTCTGGAGATGTCTATGGGTCATAGACTCACTGCTGTGATTGTGCGCAAGGGATCTGCAACTAAATAATAGCTTTTAATCTTTTATATCTGCCTTATGTTCAACTGTCCCAATACTTACGCTCACATCAATGAGTGGGATGAACTCTAAAAGTGGTGTTCTTTTTATTTGGTAAAACATGTATACGTTGAAACTAGGGGTCGACCGATTATCGGCGCCGATATTAAGCATTTTTATGATTATCGGTATCGGTCATTTTCAAAACCGATGTGCCGATAAAATAATTTAATTTTGAAACGCGCTATTTGGCTCTGATGCAGCCTGTCGGAACTCACCACTCTGTGGCCTAGAGCAGTCTCCGCCCACTGCGCATCTGATTTGTTTGGAGTCATGAGTCCGACCAATCAACGTGGAAGACTAAGGCACTCTCACACCGAAAGTGCTTACCAACTGGAGCTGCTTCAGTGATCACGCATCAGTTGTCTCTCAAAGGCAGCAGCAGAAGACATTGCTCAAGTTGCAATAAATCACAATCCACTACACTGAAGTTTCAAAACACCTCAATATTATCTATTTATGGTTTCCGCGATTGGGAAAACGCGGACGGAATCCAGTCATAA
>JAFVLL020006564.1:12500-55000 GCA_021397915.2 Tor tambroides
CAAGTGGAGCTTAAGAACTGGGTGGTTTCTTTCCAACCACACTGTGCTGACCTTGAATTCTTCGGTTTATCCTGGTTGCATCCTCGGTATCTTCTGCTGATGTCGTCAAGAGGTAATAAAGTGGTATTTTCAGAGTGTTTTTTGGAGTGGAACTAGGGCTGGGAGTCGTGAGTCAAACAAAATTGATTCTGAATTGTTGTCAACTCCACTGAAGGGCCTAACTTCTCTGTGTGTGATTGCGTCCATTACCTCAATTTTTCAACCTAGTCCCCAGAAGAGCATTAAATAGGGGATTTTATTCATTGCTTTGACTTGAATCTTTTCAGTACACCACAAAAATGTTTTTTTTATTTTGTTTGGCAGCTCAATCCGTGACTCTTTCTGTAGGTTATACTAGTTGGTGGTGATGAGTAAGGATTTTTTGAGCATTATTTGAGTATTTGGATATATAATGAGTGACCTTTCACAGACTTGTTCAAGACCAAAACAAGATATTAAAATTATAGGGTGGGCTTGAATTTATCCTTTGGAAATTAAAGGGATAGTTCCCACAAAAATGAAAATTCTGTCGTTAATTACTCACCCTCATGTCGTTCCAAACCTGTAAGACCTTTGTTCATCTTTGGAACGCAAATTGAGATACTTTTAATGAAATCGGAGAGACAACAACACAACTGACACGTTCAAGGCCAAGAAAGGTAGTTAGGACGTCATTAAAATAGTCCATGTGACTTCAGCGGTTCAACCGTAATGTTATGAAGCTACAAGAATACTTTTTGTGCGCAAAGAAAACAAAAATAACGACTTTATTCAACAATTTCTTCTCTTCTGTGTCAACTTATTTTACCTGTGCTGGACAGAGATTGAGACTGCACTGTGCCAACTATGTGATATTTGCCATATCTTACAGTGGGTGCACAAGTTTTGAACTGGGTTTGGGTGGTAGTCAGAGTTTAAAAAGTCTTAATCCTACAATTGCAATGCCTTTCTTCTGACATGATCCAGGCTACTTATTTGTTATTTTAAGCCTACTTATTTCAAGCCTTGTCAGTCAATATATTCAACTATAATTATCACATAATCTTGCCTTCTTGGGTGAAATGCTCATTTCACAGCTAATGTTAAAATTAATCATCCACAGCTGCTGCACATTGTCTAAGAGCACATTATCAGCTCCATTATAAATGAATTGCGGTAATTATCTCTCAGTTCTGCATTCAGACTTCCATTGCATTTGTCTGATTAAACATGATCTCATCTGGAAGCCAGCCAGTAAAAATTGCCTTGCTTTGTATGAATAGGATATTTACTTTTGAGTGAACAATACAAATCCTGCATATCCTACTGCCTCTGATGGCTTGACCGGCGGTGTGGGTGGCTGCAGATTTTTCCATTCCTTCCTTCACCCAAGCGGGCACGTTCGAGGCAACGTTCCAGTCACTTTGAAGTATCTCAAGTTAAATTGGATGGTGTCTGCGCAGCATAAAGAGCACTGAAGAGTTATTTGTCTTACTTAGAGCGTATCTGATTTATAGCGGAAAGATCTATTTGAAAAAGTAGCTCCCTCTGAAATCTATAACCTCAGAGCCCACAGAGGCACATGGCTTTTCACAGGGTTTGGTTTCAGCTCGTGTAACGGTTGTCGTTGGTTAATATTACAGTTTAAGCTCTGTTTAAATGCTTTAATCATCCATTGGCCAGGATTGCCTGTCTTTTGGGTCTGGTCTTGGAGCTGCTTGACTTGGCTTAAGTAATATTTGCTGTACTTTCAAATTATGCCTTTTTCAACTCTCTTTAACCAAAGGGATTCACTTTTTACATAAAGCGTACTTATACCTGTATGCCAATCAGTATAAGAGAGTTTTTAGAAAAAAAATTAGCAGCATACACTCAGTGTATACAGTTTGATTCCCAAATTTCAACAGTTGTTGGCCCCCATTGACTTCCATAGTATTTCTTCCCTTACTTTCTTCAAAATATCTTCTTTTGTGTTCAGCGTTAGAAAGAAATTATACAGACATACAGACATTTGGAACGACGTGAGGGTGAGTAAATGATTTTCATTTTTGGGTGAACCATTCCTTTAAGTTCCAAGAATATGAAGTCAGCAACATCTAAAATTCAGGTCAAACTCTTTTTCTGGGATGTTTAATAAGCAGTAGCACCCAGTGAATGAACATACTCTACCAGCAGTTACGGGCTCAAGCTTTCACGATAAACCAGACTGAAGGTTAAATCCCCATAATGACACCTTGTCTGGGCCTGAGAAAACCTTCAGTCTCTCCTGCGATTTTTACATTTGTGCACCACGGAGGGCTTACTTTTCGTAATTGTGTTTATAAAGGAAGAAAAACAACACACGAAACATCTTGATTATCGTCGCCACGGGGTTCTGCCCGTCGAAACAGGCCAAACTATAACTGAAACCTGTTGTGTAATGCTGTTACGTTCACAGGAGAATGTTACTTGGAAACATGTTTGTTGAAAGTAAAACTCCTTGTTGAGCTTGAAAGCCAACATTAAGATGCTAGCTTGAGATAAAGTTAAATGCTGCAAAGATGCTGCAGTATAATTCAAACTCTGTGTAAGTTATCTGTGAAGCTATTTGTTTTTTCTGTAAATGTAATTTAGGATGTCACAATACTAAAATGTCAATATTTGATAATTTCAAAGAAATACCAGAAAAAATGGCAACTTTAGAGAGTCTTTCTTTCTTTTCTTCCTTCCTTCCTTCTTGAGCAGATACAATAGAATTTTTAAATGACTGATGTTTATTATTTTAATTTTAGAGTTATGTGCATTAATTAATTATAGTTCTAAATTCTGAAAAAATATAATATTTGTTTAATATTTATTTTATAATATATAATCAAGTAAATCTATGGCGACTAGATAATTGCTGGAAAACTAGTCAGTTAGTTGTGATTTATTTTTAGTAGTGATTTGAATACTAAAGTACTGTTACTACATCACTACATAACACCTATACTTTTTGACGTCCATGGTATTATTGGTCAGTATGTGATTTATAAGCTGTAGCTTTAGATAGAAAAATGAAACATTCATACAATTCTTGCAAAGGCCAATTCTGTCTTTCTCCAGGGGTATATTGAGAAGAGCTATTGAATTTAGTTAGAGCAGGACAAGCATTTCCAGCTGTGAGAGATAAATGTGAAATTGACAAGCCCCTTCCATGAAAGTCCTACATCTTACAGTGAAATTCCCAGGTCACTATTTGAGTTTTTCACTCACAATTGTCCACTTTCTTTTGTTTCTCTTTCGCTGTTGCTGTTTAAAGTCATTTAGAGTTTGTCTACTGAAAGTATAAGGGATCATATGCAGAACTTCTGACAAAGTTATCTTGAAGCACTTTAATATGCTCAGACCTTTAGCACACTAAAAAGCTCTGCTAGAGTGATCTAGTCTAGATAGTAGGTGGCTACTGGCTTGGTGTCTGCATTTATAGTCCTACTGAGACAAATGGGAGGATGATGATGTAGATGTTGATTGACAGCGCCTGACCTCTGGCTAACTTTAAAAAAAATGGCACCTTCACTTTTTTGTAACTTTGTGACTAGGGATGGGAATCATAAAGAATTTAATGATTCTGGTTATAATTCCAATTCCACTTGAGTATTCTGGTTCCTTAGCGGTTTTATTACAACAATTTATAGTGTTTCAGGAAGAAAAAATACACATTTGAAAAATATTTAATTTCTTATAGCATATTAGTTTAATCTGACCAAAACCCGCTTTTTTCAAATGTGTTACATCTGTGAACAATATATTTGGATTGCATAAATGTATTTAGAAGGGAAAAAGTAACATAACACAAGCCCTGCACAGCCGCAAGTGCTCATGGAGTTATGTAAGTTACATAGAAATCACTGAAACCCTTTGATTCAAATAAAAATAACCCGTTTGACTTAACGTTTTAGACTACTGCCGTCCTGCCATTAGAAAGATGCTGTAACTGCCAAATGATCGCTGTCTCCAAATGTATTTTCTTTCACATAGCTGCACATTTGAGAGAGTTTTTGTGGTATGTCACTATTGTGTGAAGATAGTATTTTGTCTAGGGAATTACTGGGTTTGGCAATCCTGTCATGTCGATAATAGGTAGTTGTGGGTAAAAAATATATTTTCGACACCATCTTTCAGCTCTCCTTTGCTATTATGCCTTCAACTCGGATTTATGGGTATTCACAGTCAGTGGATCCAAAAGTGTAATATAAGCCAGTCATTGTCATTTCTAAAAAGCGATGATAAACGTCTTGAGCATCCGACAAAGAATCATGCCAAGTCTTGATTCTGCATGCTTATTTACAGTTTGGAGATGCATTTTCAGTTGTATATTCATACGTTTTAAATAAGCAGTTCCCTAACAGTGGCATTATTGTGTAGCTGAAATGTAAGAAGGATTGTTGTACCAATTACGATGTGTTTGTGGTGTTAGCTTGGCGTGGAACATAGATAAATCGACCCAACCAATACAACCACTGCTGCTTTTTGCCTCAACATTGATTCCTAACTTCAAACTAGTTATAAACCACAAAATCCTCTAATTTCTTAAGTCTCTAGATTGTGCTTTTAATAACAATGTTGAGACAAACCACAAGTGTCCATCCGGTCTGTTCACATCTGCTGCGAGAATTCAGAAGACTGTTTATTTTGGTTGATTCAAAGCTGTTTGTGTCATTTTATTGGATCACTGGTAAAAATGTCTATTGTTTCTTCTAAGTATGTGCTTTTCTAGAGATGATTCATGTGGTTGAATAGTGCTTTTTGGCTGCCGCTAGGTCATTGCTGAGGAAAAGTACATCCATTAGTTGCTGACTTGGACGTTGGCCAGCGGTGAACGGTACTTTAGGCCTTTGCACTCTATATTGATCAAAGGAGGTCATCGCAATCGCTGTTCTCAATAAACGCTTGGACTCGGGCATTCTATCCATTGTCCTCCATTACCTAATTGGAAAGGATGAATCAATGGCAGCGGGGCTGAAATCGGCCAGATTAGTTCCTGTCAGTTCTGCCGGTATTGGCTCTGATTGTGCGTGAGGTGACGGTTGCAGAGACCATCAATGTGGCGGAATAATTAAGGCGCTGTCTGTGTTCTAACCCACTTTAACTGTGATTGGCCTGCCTGGGGCAAACCATCTCCTGGCCAGCCTTCAGAGAGAGTGCTCCTCAAAGACACAAAAACACTTTCAAATGAATGTTGAAGGACAACAGCCCTGTTTGTCCAACAGGCCGACAGCAATGCTGAGGACAGCGCTGGTAATTAGGAAGGATCACTGTAGTGCATCCAGCTGAGCTTTTAATGCCAGCTAAATGCCATATCCATGTTTTTTTTGTTGTTGTTTTTTTGCATGTTCAGGTTTCAGAACAGATTTGGGTCATTTTAGGTTCTTAATCTAGTAATTAATGAGAACAAAGGGCAAAAAAATAGGGTCTGTGTTTAATTAATTGTTAAATGCTATTAACACATTTTCTTGAAAAAGAAAAAAATTATATATGGAATTATATAAAATATAAAGAAAAATTATATAATATTATATATAATTAAAATTATACATTATAATTAATATAACAAAATAATAATATTTAAAAAAATAATTCAGATTTTTAATTTTTAATACCATAAGATAATTTCAGTTTCAATTTGTGATCTTAAAGTATATCATCCAAAAAATTAAACGCAACAAAATAGAGAAAAGCCCTTGGAAAGGGTACATTTTGTTTCTCTATTCATCGCAAATGCAAATCCTGCTGAATGTAGTTCATCCTTTTTATCCTTTCTGCAAATGAAGGCTTATGATGTTTGCTGGTTTAATGAAGTATAATACTGTCTGGCCCACGGCAAACAGTAGTGGTCCCTGACAGCCTGCTGCCTTCATAAGTGACTTGATGTGACTGTGTTTCATAAGTAATTATAATTGCTGAAAACTGTCAGTATTGAAAACGAGATCTGAAATTGGTAAGGATAAAGTACTTTGGCAGGGTGGCTGCTGGAGAATTCATATGCAGTATCTGCACAGCCAATTTGCCTTTTATAACCATATGCTGGACCAAGTGATTTTTGAGACCACAGTACTTTTTAACGGTTTGCAATTTTACATACTTTTAATGTTTGTTTGAGCATTGCAGGATGTTTTCTCAAGTATTCTGGGTAGAGAAATAGGCTTGTCTTGAAGACGCATGGAAGCATAGCATACATTTTGTCAAAACTAATTTTGTGAAGTAGCTGGTTTTTCAGGAGAAGAGTCTATAACAGTCATGTGTGAGGTATTTCAGAGTGTTTAAGGGTTTTATTCCTCTGTAGACTTAAATAAGGAACTGTTAAAGCAGCTGCTTTCTTGGAACAAAACCCATCCAAATGCTGTGTTTTCATGCACTGAGCCTTACCATACCTGGCAACGTTGCCTTCCAGCAATAATACTCACAGCCAAAACAGGGTTTGGTCAATTGCACCTACACTTTTCAAATCATAAAATTTCTATATGTGTATTATTCTTTGGGTTTAAGAAGTCTTGAGCCAGGGAAAGGGAGGAGAGGGGATGAGGAAGTAGAAATAATACTCCGCTTTGCACCTCATAAAGAACGGAGCTAGCACGTGAGGTAGGGATATCCACAATCCTAGCTCACTCATCTTCTCTGAGTGTTGTTTGAAGTGATAAAGACTTGTGAGAGGAGCACAAACCTTCTACACACTTCACCACCTTAAGCATTGAAGTAGAAACACCTGCTTGTTGGTTAGGAGTACTTTCATGGAAAACCGTAATGTACTATGCAAACATACTCTCAAAATTACCAAGAGTAGACAAGTTTTCAGTTAAATGTAATTGCATACAAAAGTCAAAATAGTGTTTTCTTGGCTGGTTGTATGCAGAAATAAACCTAGAGTTAGAGTTATTATCTGTATAGCCTACTAGTTACTCAGTACTGAATTAACATATGACTTGCTCTTTGACTTTGACGTTTATATTGTGACAGGTTGTGAGTCCATGATGATGCAACGTCAGCATTTGAACAAATAGAACCTTTGTTCGGTTGAACATGTACTGCACATCACCCTTACATAATGAATGGAACAACCCTTAAGCCATCAACAAACAAACAGGCTTCTCATCAATGGACCAATGTGGCCTGCAAAAATTTGCCAAATTTCACTAAGGTAACCACATATCTAGTCAAGTAGTCATTCAGGTAACCCACAACTTGCAGCTGCCCTTCTGCAAAGAGCAAATTATGTTGGCAACTCCGTTTCAGCTTGACTTTATTAATCTGATTTCGACTTAAGCTCCATCTTTCAACGGTTCTTTTACTGTGGTAGAGTGAAAACAGAGAGTCTTGGGTATGTTTCACCTCTGCTGTTTCCATAGCCCAGACTTTGGCAGGAAGACAGAGCGATGCAGGACATTGTGTGCCGAGATTAGCTGCATTCGGCCACAAATCCCAAATGCTTGTGGCCGCTGAGCAGAACTGAATGTGCGTACTGTGTGAGGTTTTAACCCACTTTGCGTGACTTGAATATTTAATAAGAGTTAAGCTCTTGGAATGCGCACACTCTCGCTCTCTCTCTGTCAACCTCCTCTGGTCTCTCTTCTTTCTCTCCCCTCACTCATTTAATTATTCTACAGAAGATTGTGTGCTGATTTAATTCATTCAACGCATTAATCGAATAGAATACATGGGTGGCAACAGATGTCATGCCTTTAAGAGTGACTGTCTATGCGCTATATGTGTCTTAATCTAAACTTGTTTATTTTTGCGGTATGGGTGGAGTGTAGTTAGACCATGACAGCTACTCTTTTGACAAAGTCTACTGGAAAAAAAAGAAATGTATTTAATTGTGTACATATATAATAATCATATTTAGTCCATGGTGAGGCCAAAGAATCTCTTATTCTAACCTAGGCTTCATATATTTGTTAAAGACATTCATGTTGTGAAATATTATTACAATTTAAAATAAACATTTTTATTTGAATATTTTTTTAAATTGAATTCATTCTGTGATGGCAAAGTTGAATTTTTTTGTCTTCAGTTTCATTCACGTGTCAGAAATCATCCATGATATTAGTTTCCACAAAAAATATTAAGCTGCAGAAACTGTTTTTAACATTGATAAAAATAGAAATTAAAAATAAATACTTCTTGATCTATACTTCTAATAATACTTCTAATAATCATTCTTGATCTCAAAACTGGAATGGGATTATCCGACTAACCTGACCCGAGCACTGTGGATGGCACTGAAGTGCCTCCACACATCCTGCTGAGAGAGGCTTAACCTCTGTCTCTCTCTCTCGAGAGAGAGTGGCATTAAGTGATCTGCTCATAGATCAAGACTCATTGTTAAGCTGTGTGATGCAACACAGTAAAGACAGTTGACACTGCACTAGTAAATCTCTTTGCCTGTCATTCGGACTTGTTGTCATGTGTGCTAGTGTTCCTTTCCATCTTTTGGGATGAGGTTTTGGTGCCGAGTCTGTTTGACGTCAAGAGTTTGGTTCATGAAGCTCAGGTTTGGACCTCTCAGCTCAGTCTGGTTTGCTCATTTGAACTTTAAGCTGACCTCCAAACGTTCCATTCAAATTTGGAATGATCTAGAAGGACAAAAGCAAACAGAATCATTGAGTTCAAGCTCAAGCCTTTGGGTTTTTCCTCACAAATGTCCTTTAGCTTTTACTTGCGAAAATCTAGATGGTTTACAGTAAGTATGTGAATTTTACTCCTTTTTTTAAAACCTTTGACTTTGTCCATATAGGTGCCTTCACATACTTGGTGGAACAGTCTTTCTTTCCATTTCATCTCCAATTAACCTTGATAAGTCCGATTGAGAGGGTTTTCTTTGACACCAGAGCTTAACCTCACAAAGAAGATCACAATGAGTAATAATAAACACTGATCCGGTCGCACTGACCTCACCGGATTGATTGATTGACACATACTAAATTATGCTTGACATGCTCTGATTTGCACTGCAAACATCCGAACGTCACCATCATCTAAACATCTGACACGTTCAGATGTCAATTTCTTTCAGTTTATATATTGTGTTGGGATTTTGTTGTGTGTCTGTTTATGTTTCTTTGTTTTACTCAAAAATGTCAAGGTTTCTTGGAAAGATTTTCATATAAGCATGAGGAATATGGGTATTTTTTCTTTGCATTTTGACACTAATTTTGAGAGAAAGCTTTGTGTTTGACTTGCATTCTAATGAATAAGTCTTCACATCTTTCTGACTTTTGCATGCATAAATCCTTGTATAAAACTATACGCTGGAAAAGCTGGGTTGACAGTGAAATGTTAGGAAGAAAAAGCTTCAACATTAGGTTATCTTAATATTTAATAATGTTTTGTGTGCCTCTGGGCTGAGTATACACCAGAAGTCCTCTCGATAGAAGAGAATGTACTGAAGCAAATTTGCTACAGCTCTGGAAGTTAGTTTCTTGGTTTGGAAGTGAAACTTTTTTAAATGTACGTAAATATGAGTCTACTATAACCTAAGATTACAAACAGGCTAGGGATTCACAATGAACTGAAAACATATTAGTTATCAGCCCATATTTTATTATGTATGGGTTGATATTGTATAAATGTGCTTGCTCATTTTTTTCCTCCTACTTTTACATTCATTAGAAAAAAAAAATAGCATAAATAAAAAAAATAGCATAAATAAAAAGTTAATCTCAATTTAATAACGCTGTTAAAAAAACTCAAAATGAATATCATTTTATACTGTACGTTTTGTTACCTAAATACACTTACAGCATTTAAAACAACTATTTTGATTTTATTTAATGTAATTTTTTTTTTTTTTGTAGACAAAATCATATGCAATTTTAAAACCGGCATTTATCATTTATGGGACTTAACGTAAGTAATTATCGCTTATCAATATCAGCCATAATTTTGATATCAGTGCATTTCTAACACACATGCATTAAATGTGATGCAAGCTGATGCAATATGCTGGCCAGTGATGTTGTGTTCTGGTCTACCTTGCTTGCCCAAATGATAGCGCAGGAGTGTGGTGTTGAATGCAAGGACAAGCCCGGCAGGTTGAAGGTCTTATCCTGTGTCCCTAATGAGAGGAAGTTGTGTGTAATTATCATTGGCAGTGACGGAAAGGCTTTGATGCTGTAACCTGCAGAAGATTACTCGCAGCCGCTATCTGTTTCCCAGGCTCACATGCAACGTGTGCCTATTAAACAGATTTCTACCCGACCCGACATGGCTGTGCTGTGTTATTTGCCTATAAAAATAGCTCGACCCAAACCCAAACTAGACAGAGAGCTCAAGATGTGTTGTATTCATTTGTTGGTTGTGATGAGAAAGTGCCTTTGTGGTGACATTACGGTTAGATCTGCGCTGAAGGCAAACAAAGAACACACAAATAAACAAAAACATCTTGAATCAAGTCGGTTTTTCAGTCACGCAAGTTGAACATATCAGTGACGCTTTTGTCATATTGAAGTTTTTTCTGGGAGGTTTGTTTTCTTTTCTTTTTTTTCTTTGTTTGGGAAGCCACCCCGCTGTGTAGTTTGTCTTTACTTTATGAGCTTGCATCTGTAATGTCGCGGAGAGAATTTACTGCTACAGATTCCTTCAGGGTGAGCAGGCCTGGTTCCCAGCCATTGTCCCAGACCTCCCAGTCCCTGTTTAACAGGGCTGCTTCATACAGGTGGTCTGGAAGTCAGAAAATTGCATTGCTTTAAGTGTATTTGTTGTGTAAAAATTGTCCTGCTATTTGCTTTAAAGGAACAGTTCACCCAAAATGAAAATGTACTTCACTCAAATTTAATTTAAAATTTATATTGATGAGTTTGTTTCTGCATCAGAACAGGTTTGGAGAAATTTAGCTTTACATCATTTGCTCACCAATGGATCCTCTGCAGTGAATGGGTGCCGTCAGAATGAGAGTCCAAACAGCTGATAAAGACATCTACAAGTAATCCACACTACTCCAGTCCATCAGTTAACATCTTGTGAAGCAAACAGACAACAGGGGATGGACCTTTTCAATGGATTGAGCATTATTATGAATTATAGACTTATGTATTTTGGCAAGAATCAACTTTTTAAAGTTTAAACAGCTTGAGGGTGTTGTTTTTTTTTAAATTACAATCATGCAGCATTTCACTTCAAGTCATTAATTGATGGACTGGAGTCATGTGGATTATTGTGATGTTTTTAATCAGCTGTTTGGACTCTCGTTCTGATGGCACCCATTCACTACAGGGGATCCATTGGTGAGCAAGTGATGCAACTGAACAAGTGATGAAACTTCTCCAAATTTAAACAAACGCATCTACATCTTTGGCCTGAGGATGAGTAAATTTTCAACAAATTAAATTTTTGAGTGAACTATTCCTTTAAGACTTCACCAACCTGCAGAGATTTTAATGCTTTGACTCATGCTTCAGAAGTGCTTCCTGCTGTGCAATCGTGATACTGTATACTTCTGTAGATGCAAGGTGTTTTAAATTGTGCGTTTTTTTTTATTTTTATTTTTTTGTTTTTTACATAAGGCTCTCATCTACAGTACAGCTGGAAGACGGACATCCATAAAAACGCTTTTAATTGCTTCCAGTAGTTGACTGTGCAGCTTTCACAGGCTCAGCACACAGCATTCATGCCATCATGGAGTGAAATAACGTCTGGTATGAGAAGGTGTAGCATTTTTTTACTCGTGCTTTGACTTTGAAAATTTGAAATAGTGAGAGAGAAGTAGTGAGTGACTTGGCTTATACTAAATCCAAAGATTTTTTTATTTTTTTTCAACAATATAACAAAAGAAATATTTCGTGAACCTTCATATAGTAGTTTTCAGTGATATGTTGAGTAACAAATCCTTATCACTTGTTTTTTTTTTTTTCCTGGAAACAAAGGAAACAACTTTAGAAAGAGATATTTTGAGAATGAGTAAAGTGGATTTTGAGGAAATGACAGACACATTTCCATCAGAAAAGGAGTCTGGTGGACGTTTGTGCCTTGATGTGGTTCCAGCACTTCAGCAGCAAGAAATTCTTGTGCTCTTTGCTCTTTAAACGTGGCCCCTCATGTCATTTTGATTTAAAATGTGGTAAATGTATCCACATGAAACCACTGCTGGGTTGCAGTTAGTTGTCAGAAACTTTGCAATAATTCACTCTTTCAAGCCGGTAGTCGACGCAATGCCAGGTATTTTTGAAAAGTTGCTTTTTGCAATGCTGTGCTTTTAAAATGCATTGCCGTAGATGCTCTTTATGTTTTATTTTCAGGAATGCAGTGCATTTGGCTCACATGAAGTTTCCAACCCAAGGTGGTTGCCAGGGTGGTTGCTAGGTGGTTGCTTGATGAAAAACCCTTAGTCCTAATTTAAGTACGAGCAATATAGTGAAGCTTTCCCTAGCAAGCATTTATTTTTTACTACCATGCTGTCCTTTTTATTTTTATTAGATTTGGAGAGAAGGTTCGTTTAATTAGCGTAATGGCATTTATTGAAGAATTTGACTAGCTTGCTTCTTTGTCTGTCTCTCCTCCTCATAAAATAATTACGACCATATGATGTCACTTTTCTCTGATGTAGTTCTTCTTTAACAGCCCTGTGCATGTGGCACCCTGGAAAGCCTTTTACCTCTGAGAAAGCCTGAATCGTTTCTGGTGGTGCTTTCTAGGTCACTGTGTCATTTGTTCGTGCTTTCCCGTGTTGTTGTTTTTTTATACACAGAGGTTTAACCTACAGGGGGGATGGGCAGAATGTGCCAATGGGGGTTTTCTTGTCTAGTTGGCCAAGCCCACTCAACCCCCTAAAAATAGGCATCAATCTCAGCAGCTTGACCCAGAATCACACCTCTTTCTCAGTTGCTAAGAAATTAGAATCCACAATGAACAGTTAGCCTGAATTGTTAAATACTGGCATTATGCTTGTAGGCTGGACAGTATAACTAATATATAGATTAAATAATTGAATAAAAATTAAGTAAAATGTTAATAATTTTATAAAAAATATTTATATTTATCTATAGAATACAGATATTATTATTATTTTTTTTTTTTGGTTATATATATATATATATATATGAATGATACCTATGTGTTAACATTTTAATAAATAAAAAAAGTTAATATTTGATATAATTTGTCTAGCTTTAGTATGGACTAATTCCTGATTCCTGAGCTTTAACGTTTCACCGTGTTACGTTGGTTTTGTGAACCGCTTGATTTATTTTCATCCCTGTTATTTTTATTAACTGGAGATTATACTGTTTGAATAATATGACCTTTTCTCCCATGAGGTCTAAGTACTGAAATATAATATCTAGCATTTTTTCCTGAGATATAAAGAATTATTTTATGTGACCTTTTACTTGACGTGTACAGATAACTGTTCACAGAGCACATCTTGGAATGATGTTCCCCAATCGCATTCCTCCTTGTACCAAGATGTTCCTGAATTCCTGATCAGAGCGTTGTTTCTGCAGGTTATCTTCATTCTCTACTAAACAAAATTCCTGCTGAAGTTATAAAGTGCGGGGAAGATTAAATGAGCCTTTCTTATCCAAGCGCTTTAAGCGCTCTAATAAGAAGAGGTAATGTTTCATGATGTTTCACTGTAGCTTGGCTCAACTCGAATGTTTCTTTGCCTGAACTGTCTGATAAGATAATCTAATGTTTAGACAGCTTAAGCAGTAGATTGTGCAGTGGTTAGATGTGGCTGTCAACACTAATTGTCTTCGTGCTGAACATTTGTATCCCTAAAGTGATAAATCTGGTTAAGTTCAGAATTCTCTTTTGGTTACAGTTTCCTTTGAATTTACTTTTTAAAATGTTTTATTAGTGCTGAGGCAAGTTTTACTGTTATTATTGCTCACACCTATGATTAGGGGTTTAGAACAAACCCCTCACTCTCAGTATTAAATTTTGGTGCATAACTTGTCCAGCATTTTTTATTCTGCAGGCGTAAATGATGCCTCAAATCATGCGGCTTGTTGGGGAAGAAAGATTTTGACTCGAGTCAGCAAGTAACTAGCTATCAATACAATAGCTACCAACCAGAACACCCAAGCAACCGCATAGCAACACCTTGCAACCACCCACTGCATCATGGCGGTGACACTTACATTGGCAAAAACACCACTTTGCTTTGAAGAAAGTGTTTATTAGTGGTGTTAAAATATAGTAATAAAATAATAATAATAATTACATAACAACAAAACAAAAATAACAATCATTTTACTGTTGTTATTAATGTATATAGAATATTATATATAATTTTTATGTATAATATTATATAATTATTTAATCTTTCCTTTCTAAGACTTTATTATTAATATAAATAATATACATTATATATTTTAATTCATTTTTAACAAATTCTTGATTTAAGTCCATTTATTTTATTTTATTCTATCTTCTTTATTTTATATAATAATTTAATCTTTCCTTTCCAAGACTACATTATTATTATACAAATAATAGACATTCCTTTTTCTTTCTTTTTTTTCATTTTTGACAAATGCTGGATTTAAAATCAATTATTGTTTATCGGTTCTATGTAATTTTACACACACACACACACACACACACACACACATATAATCTATGTATAATATATTACATAATATATATTTTCTGTATTGTATTTCAATAAATACGCTTGATTTAAAAGAGAATAATTTACAATCTGTTGACAAATAAACACTGCTGCCTCCGTATTTTTCTCACCATTTTATTGCAGAATTTCGTGCTTGTGTTTCCCACATTCAGCACAAAATGCCCTCAAGCTAGTCTCCATGCTAGTAAACACCCCGGACACATGGTCTTCTGTCAGCAGCGGTAACAGGCTGATGACATCTGTATGTGTCTGTTTATGTTCACACTAGAGCCTGTTGCACGTATAACAGACCGCAGACGGCGTTCAAGAGGAAGTGTAAGGCTGTTATCTCAGAGCTAGTTTAGTCACTATCCTTCACACCTTCCTTCCTGACACGTACACACACTAACACTTTGACCCTAATTCTTCAAGAGGAGGTTTCCTGGGTTGTGCCTTGGGACCCTGGTCTGCGCATGGCCAGGATGGGAAAAGCAGCGACAGACCAGCGTACATTGATGCAGCTGTTGGGAACATGTTTGAAGATGTTTGATCTGAGCCCATCTGTTTTGTTTTGCTGGTTGTGACTTTAGTAAAGACATGGCACTTTAACAAAATGTCAGCTGCGTTCATCAGAAACTTGATTCGAATGAGAACTGACTTGGGTTCGCACCTTTTGAACCTCTCTGATCCAAAAATAGTATTATTTAATACAAGAAGTTTTGGCAGAAGTGGCCGTTGAGCAGCCGCAAAGTCAGAGATCTCAAAGGTTGTAACGCTAGAAGCTTAACATGGGAATTTCTTGTAATTTAGATTATTTTGATTTCTCTTACATAAAGAAAATATTATATTTCCCATTACCTTCATCAGAAAGGAACACATTTTCAGGTATTCAGTAGTTGTATTGGCTGGTAAAATGAATCTACTCAGTTGCACTTATTCTGGATGTCCTGGGTGTTTTGTGTCATATGGAAACCATATGATGGTTTGAGCTTTGTTTGGAGTGCTTACCAAGTTTGTGAAAAAAAAAAAAAAAAAAAAAAAAGTCAGGATTAAAAATTTGGCTCCCTTTTAATTCATGTATGTCTTGAAATTGGCCACACTCTATAGAACGTGGAATTGAAGTGACAGTAAAGGCCCTTGTACACTGAGTTTTTTGCGTTTTTTTTCATATTCGTCATTCTAAAAATTCATCACGCACAGAAACCTTTCACACCGAGTCCGATGCGTATTAATGAATCCATTGCAAAAAAAAATTTGCACAACAATAGAAAATGGAGTTAAGTAGTGAGGATAATCTTGTTGTCCTCTCTCTTCTTAAAAATAGAAAGAGGAAATATTGGGTCCATCCAATCCTGAGATAGCGTAGAGAGGAAGGAGAGTTCCACCTCCTTATCAGGGAGCTGTGGGGATTATCCCGGACTATTCAGTTTACTTCAGGATGTCAGTGGTTCAGTTTGATGCTTTGCTAGTGATACTGGAGCCAAATATTAAAAAGATGACCAATTTCTGTGAACTCAGTGTGCTAGGAACTTTACAGTGCTATGTGCTGCAAGACGAAGTGGATCAACTTTCTGGATTCTGGATTTTGGCGTTCGCTTGTACGGTGGCTCTGAATTGTCAAAACACATCTCAAAATGCTGGCTAAGAATGCGAAAAACGTAGAAAATCGAACCCAATCTGAATTTTTTTATGATTGATGAAAGTTTCGGAGACAGTGTGCAAACGTGATTGACACAACGTGAGGTCATATTTAGTTTTTACATTTGCAAATTTTGGACGAAAATTTCAGACTCTGTGTGCAAGGACCTTAGAGGAATTTACTGAATTGCAGTTCATAGAAATTCAACAGAACCATTGCATTTTGGGAAATGATAGATCTGTCTACACTGAAAAATATTTTTCAAAGTTGTTAATAAAACAAAGATTATTGGAGTAATCTAAGTTTTTCTACGTCAAATGTATAACGTTTAATGTATAATTTAATGTGTTAGTGTACTTTTTTGTTGAAGTTTACTAGCAATTTATAAATGAATTTTTTTTTTTCATTGAACTGTCTATATTTCTGTCTATCTGTCATTCTATCTTCTATTCTTCTTCAAATATTAAAGCCTCTTCCAAACTTTAAGGCTTTACCAAGCAAACATTCAAAGTTTTTTTTCTGGTTAAAAATGACATTTTTCTATTTAAAATGAGTTTTAACTCTACTTGCATCCAAATTTGACTTGCATCCTGTTATGTCAATGCAATTTTACAATGTATCCACAATTCAGTTCTGAAAGACGAGCAACCCTGATGTTCACTTGTCATTTACGTAAGGTAAACACTGACTCACTGACTAGTTTTCTGGGAGACTGCAGTCAACCAGAAAAACAACGTAGTTTTGCAAGCCCTACAGTAGAATCATTGCACTATTCCTGTTTTCTTTCTCCATTCTCCAAGTTGCCACCTGGCACAGCTTTCCTCTTCCCTGAGGTATTTTGAAGTGCCTGCATATTGCGATCCATTCAGTAGTCTCCTCAATGATGTTGAATAGGCTTAACTATTGTTTCTTGGGGCTTTTCTTAGCTATCGGCCCTATTTACCCACCGAGGGAGCTTCCGTTGTCTCGTAGGCATGGGGAATAGTCAAGCTGTTACTGGTTTAGTAATGGACCACACATGATCGAAGCTCTCACTGTTCCTCTATTGCCGTGCCTTCAAGTGTGGGCAGAAGAGCACCTCTCCTTCTCCGCCTCTCCCTCGTTCTCACTCTCTGCCGCCAGTTGAGAGGCTCAGTTGTTTCTTTGTGTCATCCATTCATAGGGTTGGTGTATTGGGCAGAGCTAAGGCTGGTTCTTTGTCCTTAGCGTTGGGAGTACCCTCCCTCAACCCCCTCCCCTAATCTTTCTGCTCTCCATCTACAACCCAACAATAGAGCACTAGCAAGCATCTCAGACATGCCATGAATGTTAGTTCCTTTTGTTGGTTTTCGTTTGCCCTGATAGAGCAGTGAAAAGAAGGCATTTCAATTTTAGACACTGACACTCAAGGTATTGTCTCATATCCTGAAGATGTCTGCAGTCTGAGATGAGTGTTTTATCTTCGTTGTCCTTCTCCTTGTAAAGTCTAGACGTATAGGTGCTTCAAAACATTTTTGCTTCATTCAATTCAATTCAAGTTTATTTGTATAACACTTTTTACGATACAATCATTGCAAAGCAGCTTTACATTAAATTAAGATTCTACAATATATTTATATATTGTAGAAACTTAATATATTTAACTTATGGCAAAATTTGATAATTCTGTATATTGTCTGAGAATTGGCATCCTCTGAGGTCCTCTTCATGTGGTAAAACTGTTTTTATATAATATGCAACCACATTTTGTAAGTTTGTAAGTAGATAGTTGAAATACATGCAGAGGTACTAAAGCTGTGTATTGATGCAGATTCCCTGATTCAATTAGATTTTGATTCACAAGGTTTCGATTTGAATTGTTTAAAAAAAATAGTGAAATTATGTCAAGAAGTTGGTCAATCATAAATATTTACCTTAATACAAATAAAAATGTGCAATGGGCATTTTCTGCAGATGCAAACAGGTAAATAATGTGTTTTGTGTGTTTTTATTAAAATATAGTTAACTTTGGCTGTGTGTTGTTGTACTTAATGAAGAAAACAAACCAGAAATGTAAAATTAACAAAGTTTGGTATCATAAAGAACAACAAGAACTATTTAAATTATTGATTCACTTTTCTAAAAATATCCACCATACTGTGTTCAACTATTCATTCTCTTTGTGCAAACAGAGAGATGCATTGCTTTTGGACAATCGTTTAAAATGGCTTAGTAGTCATTTAAAAACCGCTTAACGTTTACTTGTTCATGTAATTTGCCGCAAAGTCTGATCCAACGTTTGCATTTTCCAGATTACTGTCTCAAATCGAATGAAACGCCATTCACTATTCTCTCTGAGTATCCAAATTAATGTATCATAACCACACATTTTTGCCATAATGTTGGAAATTTGCAAAGAAAAAAAAGGTTTGTGCGGAGACTGCTCAGTAAGTTTGATGGACAAAATGGCTAAAACAATTTTATTGGCTATTTGGGTTGTTAGTCATTTATATGTTGAAGGATCAATTGCAATTCATATGGGTTTATTTCAGTTATAATGTCTATTTTGTTCATACAAGAAAGAAATTCTCTAATTTGCTTAATGCAGTTTGCTAAATTAGTCAATTATTGAAACTGGTTGCTTTTATTTTCGAACTATTCCTTGAAAGAATCTTCTCATAAGATTTATTTTGTTCTGAAAATCAGGCTGCACGGTCACGTTTTATGTTTTTGATTCACTAAAAAGAACCAGCTGATTTGACTTATGTTCATGAATCAGACTATGCTGGTTGTGCTGTATGTTTGTGTTTGCTTTCTGATTGATAGCACAGCTTCATAGAAATATGCTTCTTGGCATTTATTTTGCCGTCTTTTTGAGTAGACATCAAATGCACATTCACAATTTGGTAATGTGATTTAATTTGCTGTGGCGCTGAAGAGTCAGCAGTGTTGGCATATATGGGACAGGGAGAACATTTTCCCAATTCTCAATGTCAATTGACTACAGAAGTGCATAATGATGCAGCTAGTGTAGATCAAACCCTGGAGCTATATTTGAAGTGTTATATGGAATGAAGGGAGCCAGACCTCCTTCAGATGTTGGTTGGCATAATCACATCTGCTGTTCTGCAACATAATATACACCACTTAGTTTCATGTTTTTTCCATGGGTTGTGTTTCAATCATAAATTCTCATACATGTGAAAGTCCTTTTCTGGTAAAAACAAAGAACTTGTTTGATGTATCACCCACATGTTGGCAAATTCCATCTCTCGTCTTGCGTCGTTGGGGTCTGTAGTAATGTCTTGTGATCCTAGGCACTTTTTCACCATCTGTAAAATTCACAAGTTACATTTTTATAAATTTCATGCAAACTCAATAACAACTGACTTGAATTAATGCGTAGTCTAGTAAACATGCAGTTTTTATTAGTGCAAATGTTTTATTACTTGTTCGCTGGCCTGCATCGGCGGAAATATTAACGGATATATTGAAAGATTTCTGGAATTCTGAAGGTAATCCATTTGCAGGTTGATTTCCCTCAAAAGTATAAACAGATGGTTGTGATGATTTGTTTGGTTGACTGATCCAATGGCATGAGTTTAAGGTGTGGCTAACTGTTTGAATGAAAAACGGTGGGTAGGTGTATTGTAGTGGGATTAATCGCAACTTATTTCCTGTTGCGATTCTATATAGTGTCGCTAGTGCACAGAATTACACACTGTCAGTTTAATTTGGATTGACGAAAGTCTGTGAGTGTAAACAGTCACTGATTAGGATGTTTATGAAAGACCTCTTGCATGAACTTTATCAAAGAAAGCTCAAGCTTACAACACAGCGAACCTCATTTTCTCAGGCGCAAGGCTGTTGCTAATCAGGAAATGCATTTTGTTTGAAGACTTCAAAGACACACACTTGACAATGGGAAATGGCCTCCTCCTGACAAATGTTTGTGCTGCTTTCCAGAGGAAATGAAAACACCTCTGGAATGCGCTTTCAGGTTTAGGTTCATGTTCGTATGTCCTGTCATCTGGAGGAATGTGGTAAGCAATTTGTCAAGAAGGCTTCAAGTGCTGACTTCCCTAATACCTCCGTTTTATTTCAAACAAATGATTTCTGTCATCATAATTTTAGCAAAGTCAATCACGCACATTTTAGCCGTAACTGTGGCATGTTTTTAGTTCCTCGTGGGTCAGTAATGTATTGTGTATTAGGACTTTTTCCACATTAACGGCAGTAAAATGTGATTATAATGACAAGTGCGTGGTGTGCCACTGGCCTCTTTCAAGGTGAGGTTATTTGCTATGGCCTGACTGCTTGGATTTGATTCCAGAAGACGGTGGAGATTTGGCGCAGTATGGTATTGATTGATGGATTGTGTGCTGAGTATTCCTCTGTTTCTTCATCTCAGGCAGTGAGGAGGAGAAGAAGGGCTGGGTGTATGAAATTTTAGCTTTTTTCTGACAGGTTTCTCCTCGGTGTGGTCAGCTGCAATCGTGCACTGAAGATCTCTGGGGTTCTGATTCATTGAAACCATATGATGAACCAAATATTTTGAAAGAATCCCAAGCAGCGAAATCTGCTAGCTATTTTTTTAATGATTTAGAATTAATCAGTTTTGGGTGGTAATTGGTAACTCGAGCTTGAATGTTAGCGATGCTCAGAGAACTGATGTCTTTCCTTTGTGGTCCCACGATGATTGAAAAGTCAATTGCGAAATCAAAAGGCTGTAAAATAGGATTGCTTACCAGGATGGTGGTGTGGTTTCTGTGATTCTGTGACTATAAAGTCTAAAATGCGTAAATGAGCTCCTTTACAAAAATGCAAATTAACACCATGTGGAAGACAAAGCATTTAAAAACAGTTAAGTGGCTGGTTGGGTTCCTTTTAAGAATGTTTACGGGATTACCAGACGCTTTTGTCTCACGCAATAGCACCACTAAATATATTTTGGTTACTTTCGAATTAATGTCACGCCTGAAGGGGAAAGATTTTGTTGTATTTCATTTTATTGCAAACCTTTTTCCCCCTGTCATTTTCCTTCCAGCCACTAATTTAAGAAAATCCTTAGTTTGTTTAAAAAGTCAAAGGCCATTCCACACTGAATTAAGCGATTTGGATTGTTTTCCGGAAGCTTCATTGGGGCTTTTTGGGTTTCACTCTTGTGTGGAAATATAATTTAAAGTCGATATACACAAGCATAAATGCATACATACTGTCCAGTGTCAATGTTCTAAAATGAAAATGTATTAGTAAAAATAGCTCAGTGTAGTTAAAAATAGAGAATATTACCTAATATTTCTGTGTACTGTTTTTATTTTTATTAAAGTATCACTATGTTAGCTTAGCAACATGCTATCACGAAATCCTATTGAATTCATCAAGGCTTTTTGCTGCAGCCTGTGAAGAGCATTTCGGATCCCTCACTAGTGTGGCTTCATGACTGTTAAGATGATGCCTATGTAGGCAGTAAGGCAGCTCACTAAGTTTTGGAACATAGCTCTTGTGTCTTATGTTTTGCACAGAATGCGTTATTGGTCATACTGAAAAGACGATGTGTTCTGCAGCAGGAAGTGGGGTGGGGTCAAAGTCAAGGTCTCATCATGTATGTGCTGTTGGGGGTCATCTGTGATTTCACTCACAGGACACACACAAGGGACAGTCAACATATGTACCTTCAATTATGAGCAAGCCCCCTAATGTGCAAGCTAATAACGTGTGCGCTTGATCGAGAGGCATCTGTGATAACAGTGTGATTGTGTCTAATGAGATCGCACTGTGCACCACCATGAACCATCCTCTGTGATAGTCTATAATTAATGTGGAACATGTGGAATCACACGTGGAAGTGTGCTTTGTGCTCCAGTGAGCTCACTGACAAAGGGAATTGTTGTGGAATAGAGAGAGGTTTGGGAGGATTTTGCATTATAATTATGAAGATTATCCGTGACAAAATAATAGAGGATGAAGGATTTTACCAAACACTGAAAAGAACAAAAAACATCTTTTCTCTTTTTAAACGACACTGAAAAAAGAAATGTTGTAAGATTTACTTTGACAGACTTTTCACTCAGAAATTGCTCGTAAATTTCATAAATAATTACAGAGAAACAAGACAAGTAATGTGTTGAATTAAACATGACATTTTGAAGTAAGAAAACATGGAAAAGCTTTTTCTTGTAAACCATACTCCATTAAACTTTTTATTGGCTCATTATTTTATTTTACACTTGGAAAATACAAGCCTCACTGAGATTACAGTAATTCACTTAAGGAAAACATTTAGCAATTAAATCAAGCCTTCAACAGGCTTATAATTAATTTAAACTCATCTTTCCTACTTCTGTTTTCTGAATGTTGCATATCATTTTGCATACTATACTTTTTACCATTGAATTTTTGTCCCATTTTCCACTTAATTTAACATTGACTATGACACACTTTTCTGGTATATAATTTAAAATTAATTAATTTTATTATTTTCCTTTTCCATTTTTAACACAGGTGGATTAGGTCAACTTTATTTTACAGTTTTAATTCGGGTGCATGCATTGAAATAAACTCAAAAACCTTATTGTACCAAACTGAACAATCAGTAAAAGCGTATTTTAAGTGTATTCAATTATTTCTTGGAACTTTTCTTTCATGCACGGGCTACCAATTTTCCAAAAATTTGTAAAATACCATTCATTCTTGAGGGGGAAAAAATGAAGTATAAATCATGCACAGCACAGATCACCCTGGAGGTCTTTCAGCCTCCTCTATATTGATTTTCTATCGTGGCCTCTAGTTGATAGATTACCTGGTGTCTTCTGAAAGGCCGAAGTAATCAGTATCCCTTCTCCAACACATCAGACTTCTGATGAACGAAGGTTTTTGGGGTCAAGTTAGAGGAGAAGACCTGGAATAGACATATGCAGCAGGAAAAAAACTTTATTATGGTCTGAAGGCAGTGGGGGCTGCGTGTGGGTGGCAAAGTGTTTTTGGCTGCCAATATTTTACTGAAGACGCTCAGATTTGGTTGGTTGAGCCACTGGCATTCACGGTCGTTGTGCTGTGCTCTTAACTGTAGTGAGTCTTGGCTAAACCAATAGCATGCCATGGCCTGGCGCGGCTCGTTTGCTGGTATGCCTCATAAAAGAAAGACTGCATCGCATGCAAGCAGGCACTCCAGCCCACAACTTCAGAACATCCGCCACGTGTCCGTAGACCAGGAATCTGTGCGCTCCAGTGGCGGAAGCAAAGCCAAGACGAGACGCTAAAGACACTCAGCTGAATTCATTTCATTTCATTCCATTCCCAAAGTATTTCTGATGATTTTTGTCTACAATGCAGATGTTCTTTTTGAAAATTTCTGACATTTGCCAGACTATTGCACATAACTCGCCGGAAAGCCAACACACCCCGCTGACAAGGCAACAACTGAGAATGTCGCTGGTGCACCGGTCCAAAAATGAGGGAAAAAAGAAAATTCTTAGGAAGAAAAGGGGGGGAAAAAAGCCTGCTCAGTGGGCACAGTGCATTCGCTTCCATCTGAAGAGTTTTTTGTGTGGATCTCCTCGGGTGACCACATGTTTCCCTCTGCATTCCTTCAGCTGGTTCTCATCCATCCGATGTCATGCTCCTCATTTTCCTACCCACGTGCTCCTGTGGATCAACAAGAGCCACTCGAATGATAAAACATCCCAACAGGATGGGTCTTGCATGCAAACACAACGAGCAGGTCGCCCACTCTCTCTCTCTTTTCTCTCCATGGGAAGACAAAGAAGCTCCAGAAACATGCAGGAACAAAGTCCAGCTAATTTATTACACTCCAGCCAGAGGGACTCGAGCCGTGACAAACAGCCTCCTGTTGAGAGGCCTGTGTACTGTGGCCAGAGAGTGGGATGAGTATTCAGACCTGGGTCAAACTCTGGATAAAACAAAGCCTCTTTATTTACCAGAGGATTCACAGAGCATGACACGTTTGGCAGATTAGGCTAATTGATATTGGATGGATGGCATTTTGTATCCATTGTAGCAGCTAAGTAGCATTTGACAAAGCTTATCCTGAGGAATTTGTTTATCATTGTTGGCTAGTAACAGTTAATAGTCGTTTAGCTGTTTTCAAAACCATGGCAGTGTAGCTTTTATTTATGAGTTTTTGTTTATGCAGTCTATTTATTAGTATTATTTGACGAGTATAGATTACACTATTACTAGTATAGTATGTACTATTACGCAAATTGTGTACTCTAAAAATTACATAAAGGTAATTTATTTGGTGTTCTTGAAACTGAATGTGTTATGTGAAAAAGCTGTAATATTAAAATTGCAATCAAACAATTTAAATTACTGACAGCCCTATAAATGATCATTCAAAATCAATAATCGTCAAAATAATTTGAAAAAAAAAATTATTCATTTACTGGCTTCAGTGTAGATTAGCCTGTGGTTTGTTAGTTACTAGCTACCTACATATTTATAAGAGAGGCTTGACTGGAGTCTAACTGTATGAAATGATGAGTAGCTTGGCAAATTACTTCTTGAAATAAGTTTTCATAACCCTTGTTGTGTGAGATCCAATATTAAATTGCAGACTCTGGGAACTTTTGTTTGTATTTTCTAAGGTTTAAAGGGATAATTCACCCAAAATGTTATCATTTACTCACCCTCAATGCTGTTCCAAACCTGTATGATGAATATAAAAGAAGATATTTTGAAGAATGCTGGTAATCAAAGCATTTCTTTCCCTACTATGGAAGTCAGTGGGGAACAACAACTCTTTGGTTCTTCAAAATAGCTTCTTTTGTGTTTAACATAAGAAAGAAACATATACAGGTTTGGAACGACATGAGGGTGAGTAAATGATCCTCTTTGGATGAACTGTTCCTTTAAGAACCCAGTTCCAAATGTAACAAACCCCCAAAAAAAGTTTTTAACCAGGCCCTAGTACTTGCAGTAGCATCAGTATACTGTAGGTCGTGAAAGCCACACTCTTCTTTCCCACTGTAGGTTGGCAACATGTGTGCGAGCCTCTTATGTAGTTCAACAGTACATTTGTTTTAACAATCTATTTGATGGCTATTCAGAAAATCCCTGTTCAGCACATTTGTTACCTTTATGCAAGATGTATCATGTGTCAACATTGATGCCAAACAGGTGGCTTAGTTTGCAGTATGAAGCGCTGACTGAATGACGCACATGCCACTTTATGATCCACAGGATATGAACTAAGCTCCAAAGATTTTACCTGATACAATACAAAGCTTTCACACCTCTGTGAACTGTGTGTGTGTGTATACACTTAAAGTAAAGACCCATTAAGCTGATTAAAAGTGACAGTAATTGTCACTTTGCAACATTAAGAAATGTTTCTTGAGCAGCGAATCAGCATATTAGAATGATTTCTGAAGGATCATGTGACACTGATGACTGGAGTAATGATGCTGAAAATTCAGCTTTGCATCACAGGAATAAATTACATTTAAAAACATCACAATAGAAAAAAACTATTTTCTCTTGTAATGATGTTTTACAATATTGCTGTTTTTACTGTATTTTTGTACTGTATTTTATAAAATACTTAAAAACATTTAAACTTTTGAATGGTTGTTTATACAAATTTTTATTAGATAAATGTGTGTATATATGGATGGCGTTTCTGAAGATCATGATCTTGCACAAACTCTGGCAGAAATTCAGCTTTTTTTGGTCTGTTTTGGTTCTTTTTAATAGTAGTGTAAACATAAGGAGACATTTAGTGGTTTGCCATGTGGGGCTGAAGTCACATTTTTAGCAGTCTGTGAACAGCTTTTTCCTATTTATTTTAATTGAACATTTTCAGATACCCATCATTTGCCAAAATTCAGAGATGTTCCTTTTGACAGATTGTGTTTGTATGGAAATTACAGACAGGGGAGGCGTGACTGTAGAACGTGCTGGTATATTTGTGCTGTGAGGAAGCAGTCTGTCCTAGCATATTCCCTCAGATTTATGAGACTCTAAAATGCAAGTGTATGTCCCAGGCATGTCATTTAAGTGGCTTTCATGCCGCCTTGTGATAATCGCTAACTCTAAAATGTTTTTTTTTTTCCTAGAGGCCAGACATTTCTTGTGGGATGAAAAGAGCCTCTTCTTACAGTCCTTTTGGAAAGTCTGTTACTATCCATGAAAGTGTTACAGGACAGATGTGTAGGGTGTAACTTATGTTTTCTGATCGCTTTTGGCCAAAGCCACCCATGCAAATAGTTCTCTGCCTTTTACAGTACACACAGGAAGTGAAGAAAGGAGTGACACAGTCACCAGTTAAAGCTATAGACTTCTCCTTTTTCTCCTCTTCTTTCTTCTGTTATCTAATTACTAGAGTTCAGTTGCCATGTAATGTTCTCCTCATAGTAAAGCAATTGGCTAATAGTGAGTTCTGTAAAAGCTGTTTTTCCCAAGAGGGGCGGCATGATATAATGAAAAGTGGTGGTCGCTTTTTCACCATGCTCATTTAGTAGTCAATGTGCTGAGTGGGCTTTTTTTTCTTATTTTTTTTTGTCAATAAAGCCTAAATGGAAATGGCGCTTTCATTGATTTGCCATTAGTGGACAATTGATTCATTCATGCGGGTAAAAAAGTTCAAATGGATGCTGATGTGTGCATATTATTTTTTGGAAAAGATTCAAAGATGAGAGTGTGTGGAAAGTGCCATAAATTGAATCATGCTTGAATGTATAATATAATACTCTGTATTAAAACGAGAGTCCACACCCATTCTCTTTTTGCTTTGACATGGTTGCAAAATAGATAATGTGGCTGTTGTGGCGTTTAGATCAACAATGTCCAGCCATGACCATGTTGATTTCATGGTGGCCCTAGATGGTTTGTTCTGACTGCAGAGCCCCCGACCCTTTCAATGTGTGTCTGCTTCACTGTTTGTTGAAGCCCACCAACTGAAAGCCTTTAGTCTCACTCTGTCTGACCCTAATTCAATAATACACCAGCTGACATTTTGACTAACTTGCCAGACTGACATATTGAAATACATTGACTTAGTTTACCATGATATCGATTTTCTGTTGTTTAACAAGGAACAGTTCAAAGTGTCAAATCTATTAGTTAATATCTTAAGAGAGCTCTTTGTACCTCATTCATTATTTGACATTTCTTGAGTGTAAATTGGCGACAGAATGCATTTTGTGACTTTGAAATGTCAATAGTTTATTTTTCTTTCCAGCCGTATGAATTGATTTGCAATGCCGGCATTTATAAGATTAGCCTTTTGAAACCTGTTTGCGCCTGAATGATCTGCTGTGTATAGATTATTTATTTATGCAAATAGATTTTTTATTTTCCATTTCAAGGAAGCTGTGATGCGGTAAGACCTTTTGACATGATTTGCAGCATGACCCAATGCTCTTCATCAGAGGAACTTTAGGAAGGATTCACTTGCAATATCAGATGTGGTAGCCTGTAGTGACATCTTGGTAATAAACAAACATTATTTTAGGTTCCCATTGATTTTACGTGTCGAGCTCAAGCCACAAGCTCCTCTTTCTTTAATTTATTTTACTAATACGACTAATACTAATTTATTTAATACTATTCAGTTAGGTGTTTGTTTATATTGAATATTTGATGATTTTACTGGAAAATCTGAGCCTCTTTACTCTTTTAGAAACTCCTGTGGCAGTACCGTCGATTGTATCAGAAAGAAACACCATGGCATAATAATATATATTGTACATAATGATTATATTATAGTATTTACATGGTACATGGTTAAATCAACAAACTTTTAACCAACTGATATTAGTTCAGTACATTTCCAAAAACCATTTTGTCCACTAAATGAATGAGAAAATGCAAAAGAATGAATGAATGAATGCATGAATGCAAAAAGAACAAATGAATGTCAAATAATGAGAGAGTGAATGAATGAATGAATGAATGAATGAATGAATGAATGAATGAATGAATGAATGCAAAAGAATGAATGAATGCAAAAGAATGAATAAATGCAAAGTAATGAATGAATGCAAAAGAATGAATAAATGCAAAGGAATAAATGAATGAAAAAGAGTGAAAAATGGCAGGAAGAACTAATGAAAAAATATGTAAGAGTGACCTGCAGAACGAATGAAAAAGTATGAAAAAATGAAAGATTGAACAAAAGATTGTCAGTGAATTAAAGAACAAAAGAACAACTGATAGAAAGAGAGAGTGAATGAATGAATAAAAGAATAACTGAATGAAAGACATTTGTACGTTTTGTAAGCTTCTCAGCTTGGATTGTGTTTCCTTAACAGTTCAGTTCTTTATTCTGACAAATTAATTGATTTTCCTCTTTTATAACCCATACAGCTTTTCTTCCTGAAACTGCACAATAGAACAAGGCTGTTGTCCCTGAGAGCTCTTCTCACATAAGAACCACATAAGGGGAAGGTATTCTGTTATTGACCTGCAGGCATTCTCATGGGAAGAAACCATAGACAAAAGCCCAGGCATGAGAGCAGAGTGGACAGACCGGACGGCCTCTCTGTAGGCACTCTCAAAATATGACTGCAGCCCTTTCAGACACTGAAGCCGGGTGATGACACATACTTGGCAGACCGAAAAACACATCTCCCTACTGCCTGCCCCCCCCCCTTTTCACTTGCTGGCACAAATAGAAAACAATTGTGCATTGTCTCAAACTTTTCAGAAGAATATCTGAAACCATTTTTTGGCACTATTCTAGGAAGCTATGTTTGTTTCGTTAAAACGTATAGACGGATGGATGTACTTGCATTATATGAACGGCTGCTGACGTTCATGCACTTTGGTGTAAAGAATTTCCTCTGTGCGCTAAGCTAATCACGCGTCGAGACTAAGTATCCGTCCAATTCGTAAAGAAGGAAAGGCAATCCGTGGAATACAGTCACTCCGCAGTAGGTCACTTGTTGCTTTTCGATTCTAGAGACCAGACTCTTTGCATGGTTTGTTTTGCTTTTAGCTCGAATTATAAGCCTTTGTTTTGGATGTAGCAAAGCTGTACTTGTCCGAAAACATTGAGGTCGCAGCCTGCTATCGACACCGCAGCATTAAAGCTCCTCTCATGGCCGCCGAGCTAAATCTTGCTCCCAGTCTGAGGGAACTGGGCTCTAGATTACACAGGACTTATTTTGGATTTCACTTCTCATTAGAGCTGCGGTCGGCCAAAACGTAACAACATGCCAGTCACGGCAGGGATAGAGCGATAAGCAAACATTCTTTGACAGATGTGGTCACAGTATCCCCAGCACGCTGATTGGACTCTAGATGAAGCAAAGTGGCCAGTTTCAGGATCTCGTGATACCGCCGGTCCCCTGAGAGTTGTCAAGAGTAAGAACTCACACTTGAATGTAAAAAGGCTTCTAGGTTCTGTCCCTCTCTACTTTCTTTACAGGCGAGAAGGATCAGCCCATGCCAGAGATCAGCTTTCACATTATTTGTCTCACTAACACCAATTAGAATCATTCATGGGAGTCAGACTTCCTCGGGGTGCTGTCAAGCCAAATCAGGCAGTGGCTCAAGAATTCGCACACTCGTCATGCAATCCGAGAGCTTTCACTGTTACTGATATTCAGTTACGATCCACCACCAGAGCTCCAAGTATTTGTTTTTGATTCACACGTCACGTGAAAGCCGATCTCGGAAGCCCCTGCCTGCTGGGCCTGGCACAGAGTCTGTTGTCGTGTCTGGGCTTCTGGGTGTCGAGTCTTCAGGCAATGGTGTTTGTTTTCTCTGGCTCACCAAAATATCCAGTAAATTGGCAACTCCTTCCAAATGATTCAGAGGTGTAATTGAACCACAATGGCTCTCGTGTTATCCTTTTGTTCGGAAGGATGAAGATCTAATTTGACGAATGGCTTGGAGAAAATAAAGTAGGTATACCTGAGGGGGAAGAAATCGTGAAATTCTGCCAAGAAAGTGAGTGATTCGAAGTCAAGGCAGGGAATTGAAATGTGTCTGATGACGGAGAGCTTTATCTCACGGAGCAATGTAGTTCTCAGAGCATCTGTTTTTCTTGTGGACTCTTACAAGGCAATCGCTGCAATTTCAACACGTCTTGTTGAAAATTTCCCTCAAGACAACCAAGAAGTTGAAGCATGTCCTGAACTAGTTCTTTTTGGCAGTTTAGTCTGTCGTAACATCTCGCTTTACCCAGTTCCATCTGTTCTCATGGGCGACTTGTAGACAGGCGTTTGCTGCTGGCGACTGTGCAAGTAGCAAATGATCAAAGACTTTGGCTCGCTCTACAGCCAGCGATCCATTGCTCTTTGTGCATCATATCTTTCTCTTGTAAACATGCTTCCATTAAACCTTTTGTCTCCATTCTGTGTTAATTGCACGTTCTTGGCGCCATTGCTGTGACGGCTGATTATTCAGTTGCGCTGATGGCGCGTTATCGCACTTGTCAAGTATTTCCCGTTGCATGTTTTAATTACAGCTTATGTCGTTGCTTGCACTCTCTAAGGAGACTAATTACGCTCGACGGTTCAGCAGCATCTTCTTGTGCTCAGGCATATATTCACGATCACAGGAGGTAGAGGGGGTTTGTTTCACAGCAAGATACCACCGCCTTGGGTTTGAATGACATGGATTTTTGGCATGGATGACTGCATATGGAATAACGTAACTGCCTAGTTGCTTTGTTTACATGTTTTTGTGTTGTTTGATTGCCTTGAGGGCACTTTCTGTCTTGTTGGGGCGGTACAACGCAGGCAGACAGCGTGGGCACAGTGTGTGTCTGTGGCCCTCAGAGCATATCCCACCCTGCCTCCTCCTGTTCCCTGTACAACTCTACGCTTTTTTAAAAGACCTTCTTCAGACATATTTAGAGTCCCAGAGCTTTCTCCCAGGGAGTAAACTGCACATTTATCCTTCCACTCACTCATTCTCTTCTACATTGGCCATCTTTATTCATTTTTCATTCCCCTTAGCTTTTTGTCGCTCAGTTTCTTAGGGATAGCCAATAGATGGTTTCTGGCACAGTTGGGTTGGTTTGATTGACAGGCATTTGGTACCACTTTGTGCTTGCTTACGGCTAAATGGAGGTCCCTGTCTTTCTGTTGAGCTTTTATTTGTTTTTGGTCAAGGGTGCGGCACATGTCCTCACTTTCTAAACTTTGAGGAAAGTCAGAATCAGTGTTCCCTCCTCTTTTTTTCTATCTTATTGTGTCCCAGTCAAACCTCACAGGCTTAACTACAAGGTCATCTTTGTGTGAGGAATGTTAAATTTATTGTTTTAACTGACTGTTATTCGTGAAGAGAATATCATGGAAGAGTTTGATTTAAATGGAAGAGTATGTTTAGAGTTAAACAAGAATTTTTGAAAAAAAAATAATAATAATATATTATTGAGTCCTGCCGTTCATTCATGTCTGCAACACAAATGGTCCAGGTTGAGTTACATGCCAAAGTTTAATACTTAGTTTTAGTGGATTTGAAAAAACAATAGTAGTGATGCTTGCCTTACTGAATGACTTTGACAAAGCTGAAAGTTTTTGTCAATGTTCAGTTTACATGCAGAATTATGCTTTCACATATGGTCTTGTGTCTGTGATTTTAGTCATGCCCTCTCGTGATCTTTTGTCAAGACTGCTGTGTTGGAACTTCAGCAAGGGATGAATGTCTGTCATAGCTCATACACTAACATAACAAGTGATGTGGTATGAGGACTAACCCAACCGTCACTCTTAAAAGCAATATTAGGGCCTCATGAAATCCGTTTTATTTTTTCCCAAATTCAGTTTTTGTTTTTTTTTGTTTTTGTTTTTTTTGTTTGTTTTTTTTGTCAAATTCAGTTCTTTTCCATTTTTATTTTTCTGGATTCAATTTTTATTGTTCTATACTCTCTTTTAATGGTTAAATAATAATAATTTTAAAAAAATAAATAAATAAAATAAATAAATATATAAATAAATAAATATATTTATTTATTTATATATTTATTTATATATATTTAAGCATGTCTAATTCATTTCAGTCATGAAACTTACACAATGTATTCCAATTTAATTTTCTGGATTCCATTTTAATGTTTTCATTAAATTTTAATTATTAATTTGTTTTATTTATTTATTTAATTATTTAATTATTATTAAAAAAAATTGGTTAAATTCTTTTAAAATAATGTTTTAATAATGATTTTATTATTAGTCGTAGTAATATCATTACATTAAGAAATATATTTCTGTCACAGTTTCTTGAAGTTAAACCAAACTTCTATTTTGATGGGTTGATTTGAAGACCTTTAAGTTTCTGTTTGTATATGATATGACAAGCAGTTCTAGAGATAATTTTCAGAGGCTGAAAATACAGTGAGCATCATGTGTGCTTTAACAGTGTGTAGTAAACGAAACTGTGCATCTGCGCCATTCATTCACGCAGAGAGCATACACGATTCATATTAAAATAGTATTTTTGTTGCTTAGTCCAAATTGCATTTTGATTTAAGTGTACTGTCCTACTTTTGATTTATGAATTAGGCAAATCGTATGACATTCTGCATTATACAGTAAATTACATTTTTATGACTGGATTCAGCGATTCCGTCCACATTTTCCAGTATTTGGAAATCATAGGGCCCTACAATATCCTTTTGCACACTATAGTAAATTAATTGACTTCTATAAATTTTAATCTATTTGATTCTTAAACTCTTTCTTTTTCTCCTCACAGCCGTGCTATCAAGACCAACCAGGACCTTCTCCCTGAAACGCCTTGGATCAACATCTTCTACGATGACTTCTGGGGGACACTTCTCACTCACAGCGGTAGCCACAAGTCCTACCGCCCACTCTGCACGCTCTCCTTTCGACTCAACTATCGCCTGGGTGGCTTAGATCCCTGGGGTTACCACCTGGTCAATGTGGTTCTACACTGCACCACGACTGCCCTGTTCTCTAGCCTCTCAAGCCTGCTGCTGGGGTCGGGTTGCTGGAGCCTGCTGGCCGGGCTTCTCTTTGCCGCTCACCCCATACACACTGAGGCTGTGGCGGGCATCGTAGGCCGGGCCGACGTAGGAGCCGCCCTCTTCTTCCTTCTGGCCATGCGCTGCTACATACAGCACTGCTCCCTGAGGACCAGCGGTGCCTATGGACGGAGCTGGACGTGGTTCTTGGGCACGTTGGCGTGTGCTTCCTGTAGCATGCTTTGGAAGGAACAAGGCGTGACGGTGCTGGCCGTGGCTGGCATGTACGACGTGTTTGTCTTCAACAGGTTGAAGCTGCAGCAGGTTCCCGCACTCTTCCAGAAGGTAAACAGCCTTTATCCATCATTTGGAAAACCAGCTGTGTTTTTATACGCGTGTATCTGATTTCCTAAACCCTTGCTGTGTTTGGAGGAGCCCAGCGATGTGTGGATGGATAGTGCATGTGTGTGCTGGTGGATAATTTGTATAAAAGTTCATATGTGGTGTTTGCTTTCCATCAGGATGAAATTTGGAAAACATTTTGGCATGTATGTTCAGCTGAGTGAACCGTAACAAACTGTATCGTTTTTTTTTCTTCGTAACACACACAAAAAATGCAAGAACGGAGTGCAATCAAATGAAAATTGGTGTTTATTTGGTGTATTTACATACATACATCTGCCCAGAGATGTTTGTGTTTTTGCTTGGCAGCACACGAGATGACCTGTAATTGCGAGGAAAAAGTTTCTGCACCACAAAGTTTCTGCATCAAATTTCGGCAACCTTGCAGTTATGTTCACCTCCGTGATTTGGAGTTTGCTTAAGGCCGGCTCTTTAAATTTAAATGACCCGTTCTGCTTTCTCAAACTACCGTTCATCCGAACCCGTCACGGGTGAAGTCAGTCCCCAGTAAACTCCTGTTTTTAATGAACCCTTTATAATTGGAAAATTTTCAAGTGAGGCCGGAAAAGGCCTGGCTAACGTTCTGAAATTGTTTTATTAACGGCCAGAATGCAATCGCAACAAATGCTCCTTTAATGACTTCTAATGATGTGGATGTATTGTTTTTACATGAGAATAGTAATTAGTGCGGTGATCACTCATAAACAGCAGCAGTCAGTGAGTGTGTGAAACGAGGTATGGTGGAGAAAGAAAGGACAGGGAAATCAATGATATTAGAAGGATTGCACGCAGTGATGCCTTGCTCCTTAGTGTGCAGATCTCTGCTCTTCAAGCAACCAACCATCAGGTCGATTTTTTTTTTTTCTCAACCCTGGCTTGTCAAAAGGATTTACCGACCGTCAAAACACACTGACATTCGTAACCATCAGCCAGTCAGCACAAACGAAATTGACAAATGGGACTGAGAATTACAGACCCATTGAACTTTCATGCCGGAGTGCAAAGATTTTTTTTTTTTCTAAGTGATGTGTGCATTCATGTTCATCAGAAATAAACTACAATAAAAAACTACTTTTTATTGTAACTGTTGATATTGAATGGTCACTTTTGACTATTTAATTGCCCTTGCCTATTTCTTAAATGTTGTATATTTAGATTATTTCCCTCATGTAACGCTCATTTAAAAGGATAAAATGAAAATTGTCATTTTTACTCACACTTGTGTTGTTCCAAACCTCTATGCGTTCATTTCTCTTTTTTTATGTAAAAAGAAGATATTTTGAAGAATTTTGGTAAGCATACAGTTGCTGGTAGCTATTGACTTCCATAGTATTTTCTTCCCTGCTATGGAAGTCAATGTTTGGTAACCAACATTCTTCAAAATATCTTCTTTTGTGTTCAGCAAAAAAATTAAACTCCAACTGGTTTGAAATAGCTTAAGGTTTTCATTCTGCTGGTATTTACCTGTTTTGTCCTTGTTTATCTGTCTGTATTGCTTTGTTTGCTTAATAAAAAAAAAAAAACAGCTTAAGGTTGAGTATATGATGACAGAATTTCCAATTTTGGGTGAGCTATCCCTTTAAAGTTAATCTTTAAAAACATCAATAATTTAATATTACTGTTAAATAAACACATATACAGCAATCATGCATTTTTCAATCTGTAACTTAAAATTGTGTGATGCATAAATCATTTTCTTATCCATTTAGACAAAATACTAGTAAATTGTTTACAATGCAAAATAATATTGTTGGTTATCGTGACATGAAACATGAAAATAATTATTGCTTTTTGTATCAGCCAATTTCAATATTATCTTTTACCTTCCAGCACCTATAGGTAACATTTGTTTCATGTATTCTTTTCAAAATGTATTTAAAATAAGTGGATGATGTGCATTTTATGTGTGTTAGAGAAAAAGTGAAAATGCTCCTTAAATAAGGCATTTTTGGCCCTTAAATTTGATTTCTGACAATGTACATTTTTGTATGATTTGCGCTTACAAGTGTATTTTGAACAAGAACTGCTTCACTTCTCATCACAATGCCCTGTGACATGTCAGAGGGAGGCCAGTCTGTGATGCTGTCTGCCTCTGGCTTATTCATAGATTGCAGCAGACAGGCCCTATGATGGCACATCACTTCAGCCTGGGAAGTCTAGCCTGTAGGTGACAAAAGAGCATGATCTCTCATATCTGACAGCTCTCTGCGCTCTGATTGACCATCTCCCCATCAATCATCAGCTCTTCTATCAGCCCCAGCTGTCATTTTAACTATATTAAGCCGTACAGTAGAAATGCTTCGCTCCACAGAGTCCCAGAGAGCATTCGTTTGTCCGCGAACCCATGTGCTTCACACATCCTTTCCGCATCAGGGCCCGGCTGTGTTTTCACATTGCTGTCATCCAGTTCAACAGTATTAGCACGTTGTCAGAGGCAAATAATTCCAGATTTTCCTCTTTGAGGAGAGACCGTGTCACTCTGACTTATGACAGCTTAGCGTAAAGTAGAGTCGAAGGGGAAGCCAGAATTACTATGTAAACATATAAGCATCAAGACGTCTACGATCCGCAAGCCCAAGGACAAATACCTCTCATCTGCCAGGCTGCAGTGCGGCGATAATTCCAGAGATGAAAGCTGGATGGGTTTTAGCGAGGAGACACATCCAAGGGCCTGAAGACTCATTCGCTATAATGAGACGATAAACTAAACGTGGGGGAATAAACTAAAAAGCAGCAGCGTTTAGATGTTAGAGCGCATTCGTCAATGTGGCATAATAAACACGTCTATAATTCTCTTTGCCTGGTGCTGTACTTTTGGTCTGTGGACTTGCTTAATGTATGAGGCATAGAGACATATTAATGGCCGTTCCTCGTCCATCCATATTAAATGTGTAGGCTTGTATGGGAATAGAAATGTGATCGTAAATTGGGCCGCTTATCTGATTGTGGTATGCGGTTTCTGACATCATCCCATAGCTTTATATCAATGCTAAATCATAATGTCTGCTATAAGTAAATGCTCTCTGGGCAGCTGGTCTGGACTCAGGACGATCACTTATGGAGATAGATGGTGCATTCGATTAAATTATCTCAAGTTTAAGAGGGTCTGGTCGTTGTGAGGCTTCTAAACTGCGTTAAAGTGTTTCTTAGAATCTCCCTGGTCTGCTCAGAGTACTCAACTTATTTCCAATCTTCTCTTGGATGCCACATTTAATTTAATGTGTGAAAATGAGGCTGCGAGAAACGGAAGTTCAGTCTGTTTAATATGTGATATTTTGTTTGTAGTCAATCTTTAGTGGTTCTTCATCTGAAAATGTCACTTCAAGGCAAAAAAGATTGTGGTTTTCATAACACAACCACATGATGATGTTGTGGACAATTATGTTAAGGACACACAATATTAAAGTTCTGGACAATACCGATAAGCTGTTAATTATTTTTACAGTTTGGGTGATAACAGATAAATGGACGGGTGACAGATTTATGGGATGCAGTCTAACATGTGTTAATGCTTAGTTTTTTTTTAAAAAACGCATTATTTTTTCACATAACTTACCTTTATTCTACACCACTCTGTCCCTTCTCATTTGAACGCCCTGAATATTTCCTGGTTTTATGAAGCCCCTCCCTCAGAAATACGCATTGGGCTCAGATTGTTAACTGGCTCAGTGTGTTGTGATTCGCTAAACCACCAGTGTGCATCTAAACGTCACGCCCCTCAGCTCAGTGGCATGTGCTCCGGTTGTATTGTAAACAATGACGTCGTCAATATTGCTTATCAATTTGAGCCCGATTGAGACCCAGAGAATATTAGTGAAGAGGATCGCACAGAACTTGTGCAAGCACGGCTCTCGTTATGTTTTTTGTTTGTTGTTGTCTCATGCATTTAGATACAATGTTGTAAATGCTACTGCTTCTGTTAACTTTTAATGTAAGGTTTTATCTTGATTAATGCTTTAATACAGCACGGAAACCACGTGCGTGTCCATGTTTAACACTGCTCATAGCTATGTGAAAAATATCTGTCTGTATGTAAACATAAAGTGTATAATTGGAATTTGGATCACTTTATTGGAGCTGACAAGATGATGGTCAAGAGAGAGAGAAAGATATGCAGAGCAGAGTGTGTGCAGAGCAGGGTGGCGCGAGGGACAGGATTAAGAACCACTGCTTTAGAACATGGATTTTGAAACTTGTGAATCCATTAGAATCACTAGAAGACACAATCACGATTTATTTGCAAATAGATGTTTTCGTGCACCCCTAGTTTTGACAAGATGGCAACAACTCTTCCTGTTCTACACTGTAAAAAAAAAAGTTGGGCGAGCTTAAAACTTTAAGGCAACCAGCTTCAGCAGATTTTTGAGTTTTCTAAACTTCTTGTTTTAAGTTTATACAACAAAAAGTTGAGAAATTTCCTAAAAAATAAGTTGAGAAAACTCAAGAATCTGCTGAAGCTGGTTGCCTTAAACTTTTAAGTTGGCTCAACCTTTTTTTTTTTATATACAGTGTATAAAGCTACGCAACACGGCCCTGCCCCCTTTGTTGCATGTTCCCGGGGGCGGGGTTTATGTAAATTTCTGGGTTTGTGATGTAACGAACCCGGGAAGTAGCTCGTTGTATTCCCTACGAGCCATTTTTGTAGGCATTAAACTGCCAGAATTTTAAAAGACGATATCTCTGTTTGCATTGAACTTTCAGCTTCGTAACTTTGCAGATATTGTTTATGCTCAAACAGTAACATTACACACTAACTGAAGTTAAAAAAGTAAAATCGCAATCAACCACCCCTTTAATATCCAATATGGTGCTGATGTAATGCTCATTTCCAGCTTTGAAATTCACCTGACTCTTGTGAAATAATTTTGAGAGATGTATTACCTAAGCTGGGTTCGGTTATAACGGCATGGCTATTTTTCTTCTGCCAATTCAAAAATGGTGAGAAAAATAGGCATCCAACCTTGACTTCTAGTAGCATTTTTATCCTATTAAATTGTAACCCAGTGTCACAAAGTCTTTTTCCATATCATGATAATCATTCACATGTTAACGCTCTTTTGCCTGGATCGGAGTGTAATGGTCTGGTTACACATTCCTCACACCTCTCCTGTCTCACTGCCGTAATGATAGCCAGACAGACTTATCTGCTATGAATGCATAATGAGCTGTTTCCTCTCTTTCCATTAGAGTCGTGATTCCATTTCCCCTGCAAACAGTTATATTCTTCTCGGTTATTGTGGCTGTATTAAGGCATTATTGTTGGGAAAAATCACACTTGCATTTAAGAAAATCTTAGAGGAACTCAAGGCACGTCTTGGGTAGCATTTTACTTATGAACTACTGGCATGTTGGAAGTAATTTAAAGCTCTGTTTTAAAACCTAATGAGCTGATTGACTGTTTGCATCCTAACTATCATGGAGCCTCCTAAATGACCAATTTGAACACAGTTTGAATAGGCAGCACGTCTGTGTGGCACACAAATAGTGCTCCATGTGGGATATTTGACTCAAATAATTTGATTCCAATATCATGTTGCCAAGCCAAAGGTATGATGAGTAAATATAGGAAATATGCTGTGCTGCTTTAGAAATTGTTAAAACAAGATATCTTAAGAGGCAGCATATAATTAAGATGCCTGCCTATGCCTAAAATGCAGTCTGGGTAGTCAGCTCGCTTGGTTTTAGAGCTGGGCATAAGTGTGCGCGTGCGTATGAACATGAGAAGGAGAGAGAATGAGTTAAGTGCATAAGCACATGTTGAATTAACAGGGAGCTGCGATCTAAGCGCCTTTGGCAGCATCTCCCTCTAAAGCTCTTGGGGGATTTTTATTGAGAGTCCTGGTGGAGCTCTAGGATGCTTTGGTCATTGCTCATCCTTTTAAAAAAGCCTCTATGCTCACGGCCAATCAAAGTATGCTTGCTGAGATGTTTTACATTGAATACTCGCAGATTGACGTGGATTTTCAAACTTTATCTTTAACCTTAAACAGTCTAAAACAAAATGAATTTTTAGAGCAGGTCCGACCTGCATTACAATGAATGAAGGTTTTTAACGTTTAGCACTCACATATAACATTTTTGGCATCGGTAGCAATTGCATTTATGGTGTAATCAGTTCATCTTTATGTGGAAAATGCCATTTTATTAGCTCATTTTCTGGAACAAGTTAATAGGCTCATTTTCAGTAACAGATACTGAAGTTAGATACAATTAGTGCACCACGTTTGGCAAACGCACCTTTCAGAATGAGATCACAATGTTTATTCATCAACATTAAGCTGTAAAATGTCTTTCCTGAGGACTTGGCAATTTTACCATTTTTCCACAGTACAAACGGCATTGTTGGTAAGCTAATAAAGTAAACGTGTGAGGAGCATTGTGACAGAATTTTGCATGGCTTTGTGCAATACAAGGGAAAAGAGTTTATCAGTTGTTCTTTTTATATTTGTGTTATAATTCAGTGAATTGTTGATTTAGTATGCAAAATTTGTAAAGAGTGAAATCATCCAGTCATAGAGAAATATGAAAAACAGCTATTTCATAGTGCAGTCATAAAACATCAATGACAAGTATACAGTCTAGTATATAAATAATGACATAAATATAATATATGTGAAATATTGGGTGATGGTCAAAGTCAAAATTATGAGACACTAAGTCTAAATTCTGAGATAAGTCAAATATGGCATGAGTCGCAATTGTGATACATAGTCATATTTATGAGATTTAAAGTTGAAATTGAGATACTAAATCAAAATTGAGATTTAAAATTGAAATTTAGATACTTAGTGATAATTATGAGATTTAAAGTTGAAATTGAGATACTAAGTCAAAATTATGAGATTTAAAGGGGAAATTGAGATACAAAATTTTTGAATTTAAGTCAGTTATGAGATTAAAGCATCGAAATTGAGATAATTGACTTGTCATAATTTTGATGTTTTATTCTCTTAATTGTGATTGTCAAAATTATGAGATTTAAATTTGAAAATGAGATACTAAGTCATAATTATGAGATTAAAAGTTGATTATGACATGAAAATTAAATTTATCTCAATTTCAATTTACGTCAGAATTTTGGCTTTGGATCTCATAATTATGACTTGGTATGTAGTAATTTTTACTTTTTATCTCATAGTTATGATGTATGAAAAAAATAATTTTGATTAAATGAAAATTTTGTCATTAATCACTTACCCCCATGTCGTTCCAAACCCGTAAAAGCTTTGTTTGTCTTCGGAACACAATTTAAGATATTTTGGATGAAAGCCGGAAGGCTTGTGACTGTCCCAGTGACTGCCAAACAATTAACACTATCAAGGCCCAGAAAAGTATGAAAGACATCGTCAAAATAGTCCATCTGCCATCAGTGGTTCAACCGTAATTTTACAAAGCTACGAGAATACATTTGTACGCAAAGAAAACAAAAAAAAATTTAGGAGAATATCCGCTGGACACAAACAGCGTACGCTGTTCTGTGTCAGCCGCACCACATGGATACGCTTTTCATTTTATATATATATATGTATATGTGTGTGTGTGTATATATGTATATATGTATATGTATGTATATATATATATATATATATATATATATATACACTGCTCAAAAAAATTAAAGGAACACTTTTTAATCAGAGTATAGCATCAAGTCAATTAAAATTCTGGGATATTGATCTGGTCAGTTAAGTAGCAGAGGGGGTTGTTAATCAGTTTCAGCTGCTTTGGTGTTAATGAAATTAATAACAGGAGCACTAGATGGGCAACAATGAGACGACCCCCAAAACAGGAATGGTTTTACAGGTAGAGGCCACTGACATTTTTTTCCCTACTCATCTTTTCTGACTGTTTTTCACTAGTTTTGCATTTGGCTAGGGTCACTGTCACTACTGGTAGCATAAGGCCCTACAGAGGTTGCACAGTCAGTCCAACTCCTCCAGGATGGCACATCAATACGTGCCATTGCCAGAAGGTTTGCTGTGTCTCCCAGCACAGTCTCAAGAGCATGGAAGAGATTCCAGGAGACAGGCAGTTACTCTAGGAGAGCTAGATAGGGCCATAGAAGGTCCTTAACCCATCAGCAGGACCGATATCTGCTCCTTTGTGCAAGGAAAAACAGGATGAGCACTGCCAGAGCACTACAAAATGACCTCCAGCAGGCCACTGGTGTGAATGTCTTTGACCAAACAATCAGAAACAGACTTCATGAGGGTGGCCTGAGGGCCCAATGTCCTCTAGTGGGCCCTGTGCTCCCTGCCCGGCACCGTGGAGCTCGACTGGCATTTGCCATTGAACACCAGAATTGGCAGGTCCACCACTGGTGCCCTGTGCTTTTCACAGATGAGAGCAGGTTCACCCTGAACACATGTGACAGACAGGAAAGGGTCTGGAGAAGCTGTGGAGAACGTTATGCTGCCTGTAACATCGTTCAGCCTGACCGGTTTGGTGGTGGGTCAGTGATGGTCTGGGGAGGCATATCAATGGAGGGACGCACAGACCTCTACAGGCTAGACAATGGCACCCTGACTGACATTAGGAATCGGGATGAAATCCTTGGACCCAATGTCAGACCCTACACTGGTGCAGTGGGTCCTGGGTTCCTCCTGGTGCACGACAATGCCTGGCCTCATGTGGCAAGAGTATGCAGGCAGTTCCTGGAGGATGAAGGAATTGATACCATTGAATGGCCCCCACGCTCGCCTGACATAAATCCAATAGAACACCTCTGGGACATTGTTTCACTCCATCTGACGCCGCCAGGTTGCCCCTCAGACTGTCCAGGAGCTCAGTGATGCCCTGGTCCAGATCTGGGAGGAAATACCCCAGGACACCATCCGTCGTCTCATTAGGAGCATGCCCCGATGTTGTCAGGCATGCATACAAGTACGTGGGGGCCATACAAACTACTGAGTACCATTTTGAGTTGCTGCAATGAAATTTCAGCAAAATGGACTAGCCATTTTGGCTATGGACTAACTTTGATTTTTGGGGTATCTTTGAATTCAGCCCTCTGT
>JAFVLL020006564.1:60000-127007 GCA_021397915.2 Tor tambroides
TTGATCCAATCCATATACAACATTTAGACAAATGTTACTGAGGAAAAATTAAGAAATTAGTTGAACACTCAAAATGTCAATTTTCATTGCAACTTTCCTCAGTAGTTCTTTTTTTACTGTGCAATATTCTCTGTTGCGAGTACTCTTGCTCCATTTCGCTTGTCTTTGTTGTAGCACATTGGAGTTATTAAAGTGCTGCAGCAGAACCATGAAGCATCTACTCATAACATGAATGCTAATATTGTTTAGAGTGGAACGACTCCATTTTTCTGTAATGTCAGAGTTGGTTGCCACTTCAGCAGTATTTCAGCGCTGTGGTGTTTTGGTACTGTAGAGCTGTCGTTCTGATTTAGCTGTAATTCAGCAGCAATGTAGCACACATGACAAAATGAGAACAATGTGAGATGAATATCATTTCTTAGAAGTACGCTTGAACACATACAGAATAGTTCACCCAAACCTCAGTGTAAAGCGCTCTTGTATTATTTGTTAGTAGTTTAGATGAAATCTGCTGAGGCTGTAACAAGCTAAGATGCTCAGAGAGGAAGCCAAGAATACAGGAAAACACCACCAACAAAAAAAGCTGTGAAAGGTTCTATTATTCCCACACTTTTTCCATTTCCAATAATAGTCTCTGCCTCGTTTATATTTTTATTTTTCCATGTTTTCTCTCTCCGTATCTTTTTGGCAGACATTTGCCCACAGAAGAAGGAGTTGCTCTTTTATTTTGCTTTTCTCTTGCTGCTCATAATTTCCAAATATAGTAGTGTTGTTTTTTTTATTATTACAGACTGGGACTAGTTGTCTCTGAGGATTTTGAGTACATTTCTGTTGCACAGTTGTACTTACGGATTTTAATCCTTTACGAATCCCTTGTCAAATACTGAAATTTCTTGTTCCAGATTCCATTATTGATTCTGAACTTTTTCCAGTTTTCTGGGTAATTATGAGGTAATGTTGCTCACATTAAGTGACCCCTTCCCTTAATTATATACAGTAATGTTATAATAGCATCACACAGAAATCTTGATTATTTCAGTGGGTTTCATTACCCATTGAAAATAGCTAGATAAGTGCATTTTACATATCTTCAGAGTTATATTTGGATTTTCAATCCTTAACTTCTATACAAAACACTAGTTGGTGAAAGGAATAGTTCGCAAAAATTAATATTCAGTCATCATTTGTCAAACCTGTATGACCTGCTTTTTTCCCATACTAATGAATGTAAATGGTGACCACAGCTGTCTGTGGTCTTTATCCACTTCCATTGTATTTGAAAAAGGCAGTCTTACATGGTTAATAACACAAAAATAGCCAGATTGAGTCTTGTTTTGCGTCTCACAGGATGAGTCTCAGAAGTCTTTGTACTGTAAGCCCTAATGTAAACCGTGGGCCGAAGTAAGCCTTTGTTTGGGTTGTAGTTGCTGGCTGGTTAATTTATTGTTGCCTGTCCCCTCCGGTCCAGCACTGGTCTGGCTGAAGATGGAGTGTGGTGTTCAGGAATCCATAATTTCCGTAGGAAGGCTTTTAAAGCAGTGTCTTATGGGAACTTTTAGCATGTTCAGGTTCTTTATATGTACTTAGTGCTAAGAAACAGTTGCTGGGAACATAGAGTAAAGCACAGTATGACCTCAAGGTGGCCACATACATGTACACAAACAGGCTGCCATATACCACAGCTTGTCATATGGCACTCAATCACATCCAGGTGGTCAAGCACAGCCAGTGTAAACAGCTGTGGATTTGCTATACGTTGATGCAGCGACAAGGCTGGAAGACATTCTGACCTACACAGCAGAATCACAAGTCCATGTTCGTTTCACGTTATTAGTTTCGGAGAGCTCTGCTGACGGTGCACAGGAGGTCTCACTCCGCACCACAGTCCATCCAAACTCTGCCTTGCTGGAAGTGCCAAGTTGTGAAGCTGCAAAAAGCCTGAAAGTACCTTTTACCTGAGATAAGGTTAGTTAAATTGGTGTTTCACATGTATTTTTCTCACACAACCTCAAAAAAAAAAAAAATATATATATATTAGGGCTGTCAAACGATTAATCGCGATTAATCGCATCCAAAATAAAAGTTTTTGTTTACACAATATATGTGTGTCTTCTGTATATATTTATTTTGTATATATAAAGACACACATACAGTATATATTTTGAAAATATTTACATGTATTTAAAAGTATACATTTATATTATTATTATTTTTTATATTATATATAAATATATTTGATATATAAACATAACATTTTTCTAAAATATATACATGCATGTGTTTGTATTTATATATACATAATAAATATACACAGTACACACTCATATATTATGTTAACAAATTTTTATTTTGGATGCAATTAATCCCTATTAATCGTTTGACAGCACTTATATATATATATATATAGTGGCGGGAGGAGCACACGACAGACACCGTGGGTGTGGCGTCAGGCCTCGGAGAGGCTTTTATTAAACAGAAATTTCAAAATAAAGTGTCCAAGGGGAAAAAAAGTGTCCAAATAAACTGGGAATCTGGTGTCCTCGATGTAGGGTTTGTGAAGGCAGGGCAGTGTTCGGGAAGGAAGGGTCCAGGTAAGGGGCGGAGTCCGGTGGCCGCACGCGCTCCTCTCCTGGTCCGGGGCGCGAGGGGCGGCGGCTTCTGCTCGCGGCTTCGTCCTCTGCTGGCCGCGGCACTTCTGGGGGACTCCACGGCCCGGCACCCTGGCCCGACGGCCGTGTCACGGGTGCGGCGTCGTCCGGACTGCGGGTCCGGCGGCTCGCGTCTCTGGCGGCAGCGGGGAATCAATCCATCTTTCCTGGACCCACGAGGACACCAGCGTGCATGCACGGGGAAAGAGACTCGGTCTCCCGAGGAGAGGCACTCTCGCTCTAACGGCGGCGGTGATGAGGCCCTATTCAATACAGTACTTTCATCACACGCCAGACCGGGTTAGTTTCCGCGCTCTTCTCTCACACGCCCACTCCTGTCGGGAGCCTGGTGAAGGGCGGCGAATAAGGGACGGGGTGGTGATGACATGAAAGGGGGGAGGCAGCCAACTCGTCACATTATTTATATATATATATATATATATATATATATATATAATTTTTTTTTTTCCCCCTCCAACTCTGTACCTCTGAGAAATCTAATTTAATCCGGATTTGGAAGGTGTGTGAGTGCTTTGTGTGTATTTTTTACACTTCTCATTAATTTTAGTTGTTCCTCACCTTAATTAATCACTTCTTTTAATTAAATATGTAATGTTTTAATTATATATATTAAATCACATTTATGCTTCTATTCAGAGTATGTGACCTTTAATAAATCCAACATTAAAAGGATAGTTCTCTCAAAAATGAAAGTTTTCATTTCTTTTACTCACACTTATATAATTCCACACTTGTATGATTTTCTTTCTTCTGTGGAATATGAAGATTCATTGAAAGTCAAAGGGGTCCAAAACAACATTGGCCCCTAATAACATAAAAAATAAAATAAAATGCCCTCTTTTGTTCTACAAAAGAAATAAAATGATACACAATTTTATTTTTTGGATGAACCATCACTTTTAGAAATATTACTACAGAAGTCTCAATCCCATTCAAATCAGTACATGAAATCACAGATGTCTTGTGTTAATAATTTTAACTCAATAATTAGCTCAAATGCCATTTTGGAAACTTGTCCAGTCTTAGTATGTGGCTTAGTATGCTAGAGTTGTCATTTTCAGAGTGGACTGGGGTCACGGTGGTCCATTAATTTGCTATGTTTTTTGCAGAAAGTTCTCCTTGACCTTAGTGACCTCTGAAAGGGATGAATCAGTATCTTGTAGCTGCCGTGGAGGATTGTGGACACACACAGGCTCGCCGAACCATTCAGGCTAAATAAACAGCAGCGATTTAGGAAGCAGAAGTTTATGCTAGGAGGTCTCTCTGTGGCTGCACTCAATAAATTTTTCACAGGGAGCAATTTTGAGTTTGAATGGATTGAGGTTTCTCAATCTCATCACTTTATTTACGTTTCAGCTTTTCCTCTTTTGTGGTTAAGCTTTATATTTTTGGGAAATGGTGATGCATAGCTGCAAGGCATTTCTTTTGGCTACCCTGGAAAGCTCGAATACATTGGCACATAGGCCTAAAAATCCTTCAAATGTCATTCTTCTCCGTCTGTGATCAAATTGGACTGCTGACCTGGCTGAAATACCAAGAACAGTTTAGAAAGCAAGCAAACCCAAGGCCAAAATAATTTCATCTTCAACTTTCTGATCCCCTTTGTGCTTTCCACAGTTATAGCCTTGCTAGGTAATAAATGTCTCTCTTTATTTGTTAAATATAAAGTTTCATATTCGCATCGGCTTGAAGGCGATCTCTGCGTGACTCTATACCTGCAGTTCAAAGATTATTACTTTCTTGTGATAAATCTTCATATCCTAATCATCCATTATTATTTTCTCATTCTTCTGCAAGTACTGCATTTCTATTCTGCTTAGCCATTCAATGCAGGGCAAAAATGAACACAAACATTCACCTTGAGAATTTAGATATCTGTTTGCCATTTGATTATGAAGTTTGTTACACTTGGCGTATCAGTAGTACCAGCTTATCTGAGCACATTCCCGTTTGAGCCGGAATGATTACTGTAAGACTGTGGCCATCTGGAACACTGGCACATCTTCAGGTATGGAAATCTTCAAACATCTCACTAAACCAAGGCCAAACATTGCTATTTTATTTTATTTAATATATATATATGTATGTATATATGTAATATTATTATTAATGTTTAAGTGTATGTAAAGGAATTTAAGGGGTTTTGTTAAGTGTCAATCAGTTTAATCAAACTGATACTGGAAGAATGTTAAGTTGTAAATCATTTTAAATGCTGTAAGTGGGAAGTTTGTGGTGTAGTAGCTGTCATTTATTTGCAGTTATTTTCTCGCTGACTAAGGAACTGTGGTTTAGTTTCTATAAGTAGAGCAGCAGTATAAAGTAATAGAGTATTACAGGTCTTATAAAAGTCTAATTTCAGGCTAAGAAAATGCTGGAGTGTGGGTTCCTCTGCTGATTCCGTAGTTGTGGCTCATGGAGAATTTGCTGAGAGTGAGTGAGACATAATCATGCTCTGGCATCATATCGCCTTCTTTTTGTGCTTAAAGACAATTCCAAGGCTGTTTTCCCACCATAATCATATTTTTATTAGACAAAACATTTAAATAGTTATTGGTTGTCTGATTTCAATGGCACATTGTATAGCATCTTGCATTCTTGCTTACTTTCTCTCAGTTTCTGTCTTTGTGTGTTGTGTGACATTTTGGTCCCTCATATTTATTTTATTTATCTTATCTCAGCTTCTGCTTCAATAAATGTCTCTCCAGTAAATGTTATCAGAGCGTAATTCCTGTTTATCTTTGCTGCTGCCTTTCTTTGCCAAATTGCTGATGGCCTGTCACAAAACTGTTAAAAAACTGGAAGTCAGAGCTGTGGCCTAGTGGTTAGTGCACATAATCCAGTCCAGTTTCTAATTGTTTTCCCTTTTATTCTAAATATCATTTGCTAATTTGTTCCAAAACTGATCTGATTCGGTCAATTAAATTAAACATCTTTTTTCACTGCTGTTTAGTGGTCAGGACACATCTTCCAGACTTACAGTAGCTCTCAGGCAGAAACTGCAGGTTTGTGTCTTGATCCCAGTCATTTTCTTTCTATATTCTGTGTATATTTTTAGATCATTGTCATGATGTTTTACCTTAAGATTATAAATGCATAGAAAATTTGAATGTAGAAATTGTTGTAAGGTCAGACATTGGCTCCATGAAACTTTAATGGCAGTGCATGGAGGTTTGTCGTCTGAGGCTGAGCTCAGTAAATCATCTCCTGTAGCTCTACACTTGTCTTCAGGCCCAAAGTTGCAGATTCATTTGAAAAGTCTCATTAAGAGCAGCGGATTACTAAGTGCAGATTCGGATGGCTTTTATCCGTCGACTCTGCTCTCCCCAAATCCCTCATGGTTACAGCCAATTTACTCATGAAGGAAAGTCAAATATTTAACACCTCCCTCTTCTGTCAGTCATGTAGGTTAAATCCGAGAGTGATGAGGCACGCGTTAGCATTCAGGAGCTGGAAACACTGACAGACTTCTGAGAAAAAGTCCTTACTCTGAAACTTTGAGGAAAGCTCAAAATATACTGGTAGAAGGGCAATCTGGACATAATATGAGAGCGGCTTGTTGGTTTAAGTGAATTTTAAAAGCTAAATCCTCATATGGCATCTTGGCTATTGGGCTGTTTTTTCTTGATCCGTTTATAACTGTGCTCAAAGCAACTTCAGAGCAAATATTCAGCTCGTTGAAGCTGAATCGCAAATCTCACTGGGTGTTCACACTGATGTTTTCCAGTCATGTGCGTTTTATTTGTTTGAGCGGCTGGGTATTACAGGACTTTGATTTAGGTTGTAGCATACCTGTGGATGGAGTTGATAAGAGCTCTAATGAATTTAGTTTTTGTAATTATGGTGTTTTGTTGTTATTGTGTTCTCCTTCATATAGCAGCATATTAAAACCTCCGGGCATATTTGTTTTTGTTTTTGTTTTTGCATAATTTAAGTGCTACATCAAGGCATACTCCTCTCCGTTTGATTATTAAATCTGTTTAAAAATATTAGAAATGCAAACAGAAAATTAATCATGCATCATAGTTGAGACACTCAAGGACTAGAAATGCACAGGGTATTTTTTAATTTGTTTTAATTTATTTTTATTATTTTGTTATTTCTTTTTTGATATACAAAACTGGGTATATTTTTGTATACAAAAACAGCTACCGTTTTATGCTGTTTATTTTTTTATATATATTTAAATGTTTTAAATGATATATAATTTTTAAAATATATAATTTTAATACCAGCTATGAAAGTAGTGGTAACGTTAAAAAAATCGACTTTTTGGAGCACAAAACATACATAGTTTGAGAAAAGTAATGATTACTTTTTTTTTACCTTTCTCATTTAATAAATCTCATAAAATAGAAAAAAAAAATGCATTTTTGAGACAGAATCCAGAGCTGATTGAATTTTTGGCAAGCTTCTTTCTATCCCAAATGTCCTGGAAAAAAAATTGCTGCCAAAAATGGTTTTCTTTCTTTCACTTTTCTTTTGAATTGGTCTGTTGTGTGCTTTATCTCCACGGATGTTATCCTCATACGTCTGTTTCTAGTAGTTTCATTTCAAACTGATGGAGAGGAACTGACAATGGGAGGAATGGAGAAAGCCTCCATCCCTCCTACCAGGCAGTGTTAAACCACTTATTTCGAGACAAACTGGATTATAGACAAAAAAACAAAAAAGACAAAAGCTTTATTCCACATTGGGCTGCAGAAGGCCTGACATTGAAAACGGAGGCCGTATTATAAAGATGGACACTTCTTGTTTATGTGGGAGATGATGGAGATAGAGCCAAGCACTAAAATCTCTCTCCATCTATGACTGGTGGTCATTCTCTAAGGGTTTGGTGTTATCAGATTTTGTTCTGCCTTTCTAGTTGGTCTTTGTGTCTTGTTCTGTTCTCCTGCTTAAGCTCTGGAGAAGTGAATGCCGTTTCAGGAAGATGAACATAGCGTGCAGAGAATATATATATATATAATTTTTTTTTTTATTATTTTTTTTTTTATTGTGTGATGGTGTTTAGAGTCCATTCTTTTATGCTGACATATCTCTGCATAGACATTCAAATAGCAATGTCTTCAGCATGCACACATGGATGCGGTTAAGTCCGCTGTGTTTTACACGGTGCCAGATACTAGGCAGACTAGAAGTGACAATTGTTGTTTGTCTGATGGCCAGGTAGTGTGAATAAGAGGGTTTTACTATGTGTTTGTGTTCTTAAATTCTCTTTTGTTTTGTTTTTTTTCACACAGCCTGAGGACGTTTTCGCTTGGTTAAACGCAGCCACATTTAGTCCAGCATTGTGCATCAGTACACTTCAGATACAAAACACATTCCTGCTTTCTCAAATACAGTGTCTTGTTGTGAGAACTGGAAGATTTTTCCCAAATAGAGAAATCAACACGAAACAGTGTTTTGGAAGGTTTTTACTTGAGTAATGTGGCTTATTTCAGAGTGAAATGGGATATTCAGTGAGACAAAAAAGGTGTGGAACTTTTTTTATCCACTGGGACTAAATTATATAAGTAAATTAATCGGGAATCATGAAATGTTTGCATTCCATACTATACCTGAATGTAGGTTTACGAAACCAATGTGCAAGTAGCATGAATGGGAACAGGAAGGAAAATGGAAAAAGACAATTTCAGTGGAAATCAAGTTTATTATTTTGATTAAATATTATGAAAACAGTTTGATTTTATGTACTGATTATGTACATAATTATGATTATTTATGTAATTATGTACTCATAAGATGTATTCAGTAAGATCAGTGTGTTAAAAATGTGACTTAAAAACAGGGTCAATTTTGATTTCCCTTTGACACAAACAACAAAAAATGGCATTCTCAGCATATTTCACTACCATCATATGACATATTTCAAGTAAAACACAGTATTACAATAGTATACACAATATTTTGTCACCCATACAACAAAAACTGTTAACTTAAAACAAGAGTTGAAAGCAGAGAAAGAATTTACATTTTGATGAAATAATTTGAAAATAAGCTGTTTTTCTTTAGAATAATGAGCTGAGATGAATTATACATAATATCAGTAATCTGTGGTATTAAAAACTTATTTATAGAATTTTGCAAGAAAAAGTTTTAGAATTTTTATCATATGCTAATGTAAAAATCTTGTGTAATATAACTTGTGTTTGTTTGTTTGCTGGTTTTTATTGTATTTGTTATACTTGTATTTTTAAATTGTTTTTGAAGCCTATAAAATATCCTATGATGCTGACATGGCATTAAATAAATATATACTACTACTACTTATTTATAGTTTTGAAATTTTTTTCATTCACTTTTTAATATTTTACATTTTAATTTTAGCTTTTTAGTAATTTCATAATAATTTAATTTGTACTTTTGTAAGTGTGTGTGTGTGCACGCACTTAATTTTTAGTCAGTTTCATAATAATTTAATTTGTACTTTTGTAAGTGTGTGTGTGTGCACGCACTTAATTTTTAGTCAGTTTTTTTGTGCATTTGTAAAATGTGTGTGTGTATATATATATATATATATATATATATATATATATATATATATATATATATGTATGTGTGTATATGTATGTATATATGTGTATATGTATATATATATATATATATATATATATATATATATATATATATATATATGTATATATATATATATATATATATATATATATATATATATGTGTGTGTGTGTGTGTATATATGTGTGTGTGTCTGGGTATATATATATATATTTGTATGTTTAATCTGATATTTAGATTTTATTTTAGCTTTATTTCCATTAACACTTTTTATTTTAGTCTAATGATAATAACCTTACCAGGAACACAATTTTGATTTTATTTTGAAATATAGCATTTTGTTCATGCATAGTATCTTCTGAGCGTGCACACACACACACACACAGAGATTGAAACCTACACAAATCCCAGGGTCTATGTGTTTTGGCTCCAAACCTGCAAGTGCTAAAAACCCCTGCTGGTTCTCGAGAGCCTGTGCAGTCCCAAACCTGCAGCCGCCTCATAAATCCAGTGAGAATCCTGTGTGCAAGCATTCACACTCCCGCATGACCTCACTGACACATCTTCAGCCTCCGCAATCCGTCTCACTCGCGCCGTCTCACCCCCACTGGGCTTAAGCTCCGTTAGACCACCGGTAATTTGTATAGAGTCAAGGTTTTATTTATTTATATATTTATATGTGTGTGCGCAAGAAACGGCCCATATTTACAGGCTTTTGGTGAGATTGGCTGACAGGGTCATGCGGAGTTCAGTCATTCGCTCGTATGTGCACTAAAATGACAGATGCGTCCCCATCAACGTGCTTATTTGCAGAGATTTATACCTGTTGAAAAGTATGAATGTCTCTCGTACTTTCATCTATTTGAATTCATAGTCCTTCAGTGCTAGATGATTTAGTGCATCACCCCAAAGCTATCCTGGCCCCTTTGAAAATCCCATATCTATGAAGAGAAACATTCAGGAGAGAAGTGTCATTAGATGTGAAGACATTTTGAAAGCCTTTTCCTGGTATGAATTCTTTGACTCCAAGGATGTAATTATGCCTATATGTTGTGTGATCGTCGCTCTCTTACTGGTGTAGTTCACTAATTAGGGACAGGAATTACCTCTGTGCTACAGATGTAGTGAAGTATGTGAGGACTTTCAAGTGTAACCAAAAGGAAATAGCAAAGCTTGCAAGGCAGCAAAAACAGCTTTGAGCTTACAGCTTTGCTTTTTGTACCAATGAAGTGCTGCATGAAAGTCGTCATTGGCGTTTTCATGAAACATGGCAGGCATCTTGTTGTCAGTCAGCTGGCCATGAGAATCATCACAATGTCTTTTTACAACTAATGATGGTTGAATAAATATAAGATGAACCATTACAATTCTCTATGCAAATATGTGCAGATATTACAATGATCTCAAATAAAAAAGCGTACTTAAAACTGCAATTATCTACAAAACAAAGTTTAAGTGAAGTTTTAATATATGTGCACTTTATGCCTAACTTACAGACTTTATTTACATTTTATTTTGTGTATCATTTTAGTATCTTTTTTTCAGTCAAATGTATTTATTTTTTCTTTTTTTATTTATATTGGTAAATATTTTAATTACATATGTGCAATACTAAAGTATATTATTTATACACTATACACTAATATATATATATATATAATTTTTTTTTTTTTTTGGTATAAAAAAATATACTTACTCTAGTAATTGCATATATGTAATATACTTATTTATATTATTAAAATGATTTGTTTGATTTATTTCACATCTATATGTGGAAAAAAACATAATCCTCATTTCTGTTTTCATAGTTGATGCTTAGTAATGTTTTTCAACAAAATTCTTAACACACCCATGAAAAGGCATGGATTAAATTATCAATATTGGTATTTTAAGACTCATTACCGAATTGTTTATTCGAGAACATTTTTAATTGCTAATTTCAGAAAGCTCTTCTTACTGTAGTATTTTTATCTAAGTAATTTTCATTTTAGAGAGATACAGTGTGTGGGCATTTGTGACCTTCATACCAATGCAGTTTAGACCTGCCTCAAAGTAGTTCTGTGTTTCTCTTCAGTCGGACCGTTCCGCTTGGCCTCTGTAGCCTGCTGCTTCAAGACCCCTGTGGGACGGTCCCTTTACGACCTCTTCCCTTCAGCCTACAGTTCACTCCGCTGGGACATGCATGTTCCACCTGAAACAGCCAGCTGTACTGTATGCACGAAGTCAAAACACCCTCAGATCTTATCAATATTTATCATGTAAACCGTTTTTATTTATTTAAATGTTTGTTAATTTCTAACTGCACTCATTTTATATGTGTTCAAGCTATTGTTGTAGTTCTGTTGTTGTAGTATTCATCTTTCGCGATCGTTAATGTGCCCGTCATGCCTTCTGTCAGTAAACTTAAACAGATGTCACACGAACCGAGAGACACAGGCTGTTAACTTGATGTTGTCCAAGACTTTAATTGGTGACAGATTGATATGTCTTACAGACATAGTTTTCTTTAAGTGTGCTGCAAAACAAAAGAGCAAGCTTACATTTTAAATAGCTCTCATGTAGCTTGTTTTTTTTTTGTCTGTATTTATTCATTTAGTGAGAAAAATATTTACAGAAAAAAAATAAAAATAAAAATTGAATTAAAAAATATATATACAAAATAAAAAATATAAAATTCTTTCACACCAAAAAGTACATTTCTAAAAGTATTAGTCATTATATATATTTATTTTTTGTTTTAAGTATTCATTCAGTAAAAAAATTAAAAACTATCTATCTTTAAACATTTTTTTTTTCTCTCTTGGTGGCATGTGGCTCTTTCCTGTGTTATCATATCACAGATTCAGAGCTGTGTGCCTGTCAGGTCTTATGGTAAAGGTTATGTCATTCGGGACATGCTCTATACATCTGTGCTACATAACATGATTACATGGGAAGTGGCCCGTTACAGACATTTCCCATGTGAGTAATAATGTGCTCTTTGTCTAAAGCAGAGATGACCAAAACCAGGACAAAAAAATCTATACTGTATAAAGCAGCTGGACATTAATGCAGAACACATACTCACTGTCTCACAGTCATTCTGTTAGTGAGTCAGCTGGGAAGAGTATTTCGCTGTAAGTTACAATAAATGGTGTAATGGACTGACAAAATGGTTCACAAATAATCATTAGGGAAAGCTTTCCAACATTAATCTTTAATATGAGTGTTTTCCAAATGTACATAACATCTTGTAAGGGTTATGAAATAAAATTTGCATTGCTCCAAACCTGTGGAATACAAAATGAGATTTTTTCTGTTCTTTTCCATACATTTAAAGTGAATAGGAATGAATGCTACAAGACATATGATTTCTGTCATTTCTCTGACTTCCTTCACTTTTATTCTGCTTTTTTAAGCAGTGTTAACATCCTGTCATAAAGGTTTGGAACGACATGAAAAAAAAAAAAGATTACAGAATGTTCATTTTTGGGTGAACTATCCCTTTAATGGTGATTGACGAAGGCCTTTAAGTAATCATTGGCGTGTTTGTTTGTCGTCTGTACCGAATCAGTTCCGTGTTTGGAGGAAGTCATAAAATTGCTTGAGGGTATCCACGATCCAAAATCAACACGAAAAGGAAGGCGTACTGAACTTTGCAGCTGCTTTACCAGTAACTGCTCACTTCTTTTACTTAACATGTAAAATATTCAAACACTCCATAAATACTCTGAAATCATTTTCATGCTGGAGTGTTTAATATCAGTGCTGCAGTATGATGGATTGGCACCTTTATGAGGCCATATCTTGTTTATTTTATAAAGTCTGTAAAAGCTGGCTGTATGAGACAGAGATGAATGCGGCGCTGCCTTGTGTTGTGACGTCAAGCTGTACTCGCTGACCAGCAGTCAGTGACGCTACGTTTATTATTCTGGCCTCCCTGAAAAATGTGGAAAATGTGTGTCTACATTTGGCCAAGCGTTTTAAATTGTTTGCAGTGACTGGAGATGCAAAGGGCTGATTCTCGTTAACCATCACAGGCCTCACAAAGATTGATGTCACAATGAAACCATAGTACGATGCATGTGGTAGAGTATGTATTGAATAACTCTTAAGACTTCAACAAATTGTTCATGAAGGCTGCTTGTGTTCCGAATTGTGCTCCAATGTTTATTTTTCCGGTCTCAATTTACTTACTGTTGGATCTGTTGCCTTTTTTTCTCATTTTTGATTTAATATTTAATGCATTTGGAATTTTTTGGCTTATTGGTCAATCTTGGTATTGGTAATAAGACCTGGTCCAGATGTAACCACAAGGGTTTGAAAAACCAAAAGTCATACAGAAAAAAAAGATTCTGCCATATACTTTTAGAAATATTACAGTCAGTTGATTTGCTTCAAAATAAGTCAGAATAACTGAAATAAGCCTGGCTTGTTTGGTAAACTTGTTTTATGAAACAGCCCCCTGGTATGTTTTCCTTAAAATGTCATTTATTTGTAAAAATCAATACAAAATCAGCCCAAACTGCAATGCTGCTGAAAATGTTTTAGTTTGTTTTGGTTTTCTTTTTGTTTTGTTTTTTTTTGTTTTGTTTTGCTTCTCTTTGATTTGTTTTGCTTTGCTTTTTCATTTTGTTTTGTTTTTGGTTTTGTTTGTGGTTCATTTTCATTTCGTTTGGTTTTGTTTTCTTTTGCTTTGCTGAGTTTTGTTTGTCTTTGTTTTATTTTTGGTTTATATTATGTATATTGTTATGGCTATATTATGTTTTGTTTTGCATACCTATCTAGTTTTTAATTTTTTTCTAAATGAAATCTAGTTCCCTTTTTGTATGATGTAGGTTGGATTTGCCCAGCCTAATTTATTTTATGAATGTCAATATGTTTGATTCTGCTGTATCCTCTTTGAAATCCCAGTAATTTTGTCTTTTGATCAATGTTGTTTTTCTCTGTTTTTGTTTCTCAGAAGAAGAACCTGCACCTGCTGTTGAGCGTGTTTCTGCTGGGCTTCTGGGGTGTCATCCTTTTGGCTTGCCGTCTTTACTGGATGGGAAACAAACCTCCAAACTTCTCCAACTCGGACAACCCCGCAGCAGACTGTCCTTGTTTCCTAACTAGGATGCTAACGTTCTTTTTTCTCCCCGCCATGAACGTTTGGCTCCTCCTGTGCCCTGACATGCTAAGTTTTGATTGGTCAATGGATGCTCTGCCTGTTGTGAGGAGCCTTGCAGATTGGCGAAACCTCCACACCGTGGCCTTCTACACCTCGCTTCTAGCGCTGGCATGGTTCGGGCTTTGCCATTACCCAACCAAAAGCAAGGAGACCAATGGGAAAGCACATCATGTAGCAAACGGGAAGTCCACAAACGGACACAGTTGTAGCTCTGATTATGAACACTCAACTTTTTACTCAAACTCAATGCTGATGAATGGAACAAATGGTACTGCAAAACACTATTCATCGTCTTTGCCCACCACAGAGAGTTTGGTGGTCTTCTCATTGGGTCTGCTGGCCGTTCCCTTCATCCCTGCCACCAACCTATTCTTCTATGTTGGCTTTGTGGTGGCGGAGCGAGTACTGTACATCCCTAGTATGGGCTTCTGCCTGTTGGTAGCAGTGGGGATGAGAGCTTTATATGTCAGATTGAGGAGGAAGTCCTCCAGAACTTTGGTGCTAGGCTGCTCAGCGGCCCTGGTCCTTCTTTTTGGGATTAAGACAGTGTTGAGGAACCGTGACTGGCAGAATGAGGAGATGCTATACAAATCAGGGATATCTGTGAACCCTGCTAAAGGTAATTTCAACCCTCTGGGGTCTGAGGAGATTTTGGGGCCCTTGAGATATTTTGACATGACCTGACATTTGTGCTTATTTCAGCTACTTATAAAATTTAACATAGTCCAAGTAATTCAGTAGATCCTACCTCCCCTGTATTGAATGGCATTTCTACCTATTTTCCAGTTTTATTTTAGTATGATTGAAATAATATTTTAGTTTTTAGTAATATTTTGAATGTTTTCAGTTTTAGGCTTTTTCATGTAATTTTTACATTTTAGTAAATTTGTGCTTTGTCATTTTTATATATTTTTAATGTCTTTATAGATTTTATTAATTTTTCTTATTTTATATTTATTTAATATTTTATTTCAGTTAATGTTTTTATTACAGGTAACAAAATGTTATTTTCTGGTTTTAGTTAACTATAAAACCCTGCAAGATATTGGGAGTGTAATTCTTGTTTATGCATCCAAATTGTAATACTTAGTTACGCAAAGTCATATTCTCATTCATCTATTTACTTTTACATTTTACATTTACATAGATCATTTTTAGGTAAGTGATATTGACATTTACAAAGTGTGCACTGGCATAAAAACAAAATCACAAATTCTTTTTTAAGTACTAAGTTCCATTAGCACAGCGAATATTGCTTAATTAATTGTAAGCACAAAATGACAATTTAATGCATTAGAATCATTAGAAGTTCCCCCAGCTTATTAGTCACATGGATTCATGCATCAAATTCATTTTGTGTGTGGAGCAGAGCCACTGAACTGTTAAATTATCGTCCTCTCTGATTGAATTCCATCTATTAACGACAGCCTGCTATCTTTATTTGTTAAATCTCTCAAATTGATTGTCACAATTTCATTTAAATCATTTATCAAGCCAGACTGCATCAATATGACTTTGTAATTACCTCCCGTGATCCAATTTTACAGGCTGTGGTATTCTCGCCCCTTTCATGGCACACATACTATGCATGGGTAGCATCTAAAATTGCATTATTATAATGTAATTTACTTTTTTTCCTTGCTTGTGCCTCTCATAAGCCTTTATGAATTTCAGATTCTGTATCCAGTTTACTATGTGACTTGGAAGCGCAAAACGTTTGCAAAGTTTCACATTGTTGCGCTATGATGTAACCTAACCAACCAAAATGCAACATTGTGAAATTTTATGAAAACGTTCTGGAGACCATATCAAAGATACCAATAATGTAACAAAAAATGACACACAATTTACATATTTGGTTTACCAGAAATAGAATGTCGTGGAAACATCGTAACTACCTCGTACAATTTGCTTTTTAAAAAGTCATCAATTTTTATAATCAATACAGAATCAGACCAAATGAAAATCAGACCGCAACTATTTTATTTTATCTTTAAAGTTAATATATATATATATATATATATATATATATATATATATATATTATAATTTTTTTTTTTTTTTTTGTAAATGGATAATTACTTATCTAGTTTCTTTTTTTATCTACTTTTTAGATTTCTTGCATTTTCTGAATTTTAATGCTTTATTCTTCTTTCTCAGCTTGGGGTAACTTGGGAAACGTTCTTAAGAACCAGGGAAAGGTGGTGGAGGCCGAGCAAGCCTACAGGAACGCTCTGTACTACCGGAGGAACATGGCTGATATGTTGTATAACCTGTGAGTGAGCGAACTTCCTCCTAACAGCCAACTCTATCGGTCTGTCCTAGTAAAGCTGAGGAAATCTCCTGAGAGGCCAGACTACGACTGTCCCCAGATTCATCAGCCTTCCAGAGGATGGTGTCAGGGACCCACTAGACACATTAACCCCCACAGTCAGGGCATGAAGGCACTTCATACATAATTCATATACCGCACACATTTGGGCTGTTCTCAGTTATCCATTTAAAGCAGTGGGGATGGGAATCCTTAGGCACCTCACAATCGGATTTGATTTTAATTCAGGGAGTTGTGATGTGATTACAAAACGATTCTCGATGCATCTAATTTTTCAACAAGACCGTACCCAGTGTGCGAGTTTAGAGTGACAGATTTTGCACACTACATGTCGTACAGTACATGGGATGTTTTCCTGCATATGCTTTTTCAATGAATAACATTATATTAATTGTAATAATAATTAGCATGGAAATCAGGAAGTAAATTTGAATTTAAAGCTAATCTGATTTCTAATTTTATATATTTAAAAAAAAAAAAAATCATTCCTGTTCATTTGTTTCTGATGAATAATTCTTACAGGGAAACCTTTTTTTGTTCATTTTTTTTCATTTAGCCTTTTGTAAAATTAGTACAAACACAGGGCTTTGAGTTTGTTTTTGGTCTCTGGATTTCATAGTTGATTTCATAGTTATTGAACTTAATTAAATATTGAACAGTTGAATGCAAATGGAGTGAATTTAATAATGAATATCATTTTATTTTATTACTAAATTATTTTAAGTGGGTTTTTTTTTACTTCATATTTTTCTGAGAAAATAACAGGTTTCACTTTTTTATGTTGTAGGATGTTCGTCCATCAATTTAAAATGTGCCCAGTTGATTTTTTTTTTTAAAAAAGGGCATTTGGGAAATAACATTTTTCTTCCCACTAGCCTTTGTAATCTTAGTACAAACTAGGGCTTTGAGTTTGTTTTCATTCTCTATCATTCATAGTTATTTAACTCAATTAAATATCACTGAAAAAAAATGAGATATTAATGAAATGAATTTAATGGTTTGGTTTTTTTTTTTTGTCTTTTTCCTTTTTGTTAATTTGAATTAATCATGTTACCCATACTTTGTAACTGTTCTTGTTCTCATTTTTCTTTCCTTTTGGATTGCAGGGGTCTATTGCTCCAGGAAAACAACAGATTCTCAGAGGCCCTCCACTACTATAAGCTGGCCATTGGGAGTAGGCCAACGCTGGCTTGTAAGTACAGCTCCTCTTTTTATGAACAATTTCAAGCCTCCTCAGTCTTCACTGTGTCCAGGCAACTACAAATTAAAAGGTCTGTGTGTGTGTGTGCTCGGACTAAGTCCAGCATTAAAGAAATAATGATGATTCACAGGCCTACACAGTCACTCTGTTTCCACTCTTGTCAAGGAATGATTGACGTTTGATTAGATTTCAACAGAAAAAAAGAATCCAGACCAAAATCCTTTTATACTATCTGGCCCATTGTGGATGCATTTGCTTGCCTCTTATCCAAATGAAATGCATGTACTATTTTTGGCTGTTTTAAGGTTTCTCATAGAATTTCCCATGTTGCTTTTAGTGTCATGGGAGGAAATTATTGCTGCTCTGCTTGAATGACTAGATTTGCCCAGGGAGACAATTATCATGATGTGTGCAGTGGGGTCTGGGGATTTTGAAGTCAAATTTTGCTTTACAAAAGGACAAGACAATCTGTAAAACATTCTGTAAGACATTCAGTATCAACTAGCTGGTCAGCCAGTGTATAATAAGGATAGTTTAGGGTCAAGTCAAGTCTAGTTTTGTTGGAGATATATATTTTAATAAGTAAATATCTAATAAGAAATGTTATTATTCAACTGTATTGCATATTTACACATTACATTTTTAATAAGAGTAAATATTAATATTACTAAATGTTATACACTGCCATTTCAGCATATTAGAATGACTTCTGCAGGATTATGCAATGGAGTAATGGCTGCTGAAAATTTGGTTTTGCCATCACAGAAATAAATAGTATTTTTAAGTATATTAAAATAGAAAACAGTCATTTTAAATTGTAATAATATTTCACAATTTTACTGTTTTTACTTATATATTTTTTTACTGTTTTACTTCAGTTTTACTGTTTTTACTTATACATTTACAAATAAATGTAGCATTGCTGAGCATAAGAGACTTCTTTCAAAAAAAAGAAAATTATTGATCATTCCAGACTTTTGGAATATATATGCGTATACTTATATAGTCTATATTTACTATTAATGTTTTAATATTAAAAATCTAATTGAAAAAGCATAAAAAGGGAAACAAAACACAGTACCAAAAACGTACAAATATAATATTATAGACTAATATAAACAGTAGAAAGAAAATAAATAAAAAATAAAAAGTGTATAAAATAGTAATAAAAACCTATTAAATGGAGCATTATAATTAAAGTCATGTTTTTGCAGTGATGCAAAAAAAGCATAAAGAATTCACCCCTGAATTTTAGTGCAAAAATATCTCCTCACTCGCTACTTCCCTCACATGCTACTTTAGTGCAGTAGCATTTCCTCCCACGTTAATGTGTTGTTAGACATCTGTAAGAGATCTGTAATAGTTTGAGATCAGAGCACGCACACATTGCAGCTTTGAGGAGAGTGATGGATGTCTACTTTCCCTGAGTCCCTGCTGCAGGAGTCCTGATAGATTGTCCTGTCCTGTGATATAAACTCATTGAAATCTGTGGTTCTGTGTGTATGTATGGTCTATTAAGAGCATCAGAATTAAGCCTGCAGCTGGAGTGGATATTCCCCTGCTGATTTAGATTTGATTCTGGCCAGGTGGATAGTGAATATGTATTGGCACCTTATCGACTAGACTGCAGGCTGCTGATCTGCATAAATCAACTAGTTTATTCCTGCAGCCCCAGTGGAGGTCTTTCTCTGAGCCTCAATAAGCCTCATTACCTTTTGCACTGATATTCACCCCTTTTCCTCTCTCTTTCAGCCGCCTACTTGAACACAGGGATTGTCCTGATGAACCAGGGCCGTCTAGAGGAGGCCAAGCGCACTTTTGTCACTTGTGCCGATATCCCAGATGAAAACCTGAAGGATCCTCATGCACACAAGAGCTCAGTCACCAGCTGCCTGTATAACCTGGGAAAGCTTCTTCATGAGCAAGGCCACCAGGAGGTGAGACGCTCTCTAGCACAGTTAAAGCCTTTAGATTTCAATTCTGTACACACCAAATCAGAAGTAATGAATTTATATGAAAGTCAGCTTTTTTCAGACCAATGCTTTAAAAAAATGAAGTGTGCAATTTCAAATTGGTTTCCAAGGAAATGTATAAAGTGAATAGAACAATCAGCAAAATTTGATATTTGAAAATTAAGACTTGGAATAAATAGACTTTTAGTCTGAGTACTTTGTTATGCTTATAATTGTAGCTTTTTGTGAATTAATGGTGTTAATGGTGTTTTTAGGAGGCCATATCTGTATATAAAGAAGCGATACAGAAGATGCCCAGGCAGTTTGCCCCACAGAGCCTTTATAATATGATGGGTAAGTTTGACGCTCTCTAGAATGCTTTGTTCCAGAGTCAGATATATTTGTATGAATTGCTCCATTGCTCCATTACTTCAGTCTTCAGTGTCAAATGATCCTTCAGAATTCATTTTAATATTCTGATTTAGAGCTCAAAAAACATTTTGCATTATTATGTTGAAAGCAGTTGTGCTGCTTGTTACTTTTGTGGAAACTGTGGTGTGTGTTTTTCAGGAGTCTTTGATGAATAGAACGTTCAAAAGAAAACATTTATTTGAAATTTTGTAAAATGACACACCTTTACTGTCACTTTTGATCAATTGAATTCATCCTTGATTATTAAAAGTATTAATTTCTTTAAAAAAAGTAAATGAATAATTAGAAATGATTAAAAATAAACAATTTATTTTAATGTTGTAGTGTTTGTGTTGTTTCTAGGCTGTGTTGTAATGGACTGTTTTTCTTAGCAGAGACTTTAAGCTATCTACAAGATGATAAAATCGACAAGATAAGCTAGTTAAGCTGTCTACACAATAATAAAATAATTTCAACTCAAATCAGTATTTCATGTCTATATATTTATTTGGTAAGCAGTTATGTAATACGTGGGATCATGTGCAGTCAGCAGGCCATTATTGCAAAATAAACCCATTCAGGGTAATCCAAGACCTCACTGTCGGTCCTATTTTGCAGTAATAACAGACTTACTGTACATTATTCCTTACATACTGTAACCCCATACTGTTGTTATCTTGTCTCACCAGTGGGTCTGTAATTATAGTGGTGCCTTTTCTGGTGAACCCACTTCCATAGCATTCTTTGATCTATAGAATTGATTTTGTCAGATCGAGTCAACAGCTTCACAAACAAGATAAGTTAGAGGCTTTGTACAATACAGAGAGCGTGAGAATCGTTCTGTTTTATTTAGAGCATGGGAGCAGACTGTTAGATTTTAATATCTTATGCAACACATTTACCAACCCACATCTTTCAGCCTTTCCCTCCCATCTCATTTTCTCACAATTATCTCTTGACCGTATTTTTTTCCTTTCCCATCGTAATTCTTTATTTTTTCTTTTCCCCATGTTCATTTCTTTCCAAGCTCATTTGTTGTTAATTTTTCGGGTTTGTGTTCTTTTGTTTGTTGTCACTGTTTCAACTGTATTGAGCTCGTTCTAACAGCCAAAACCGACAGCTGTCTCCTCTGACCAACTGAGCCAAATACAGCTTGACTGAGGAGGTCAGATTGAATCTGTTAAATAAAGTTAAACAATCCTTTTAAATTGCTAAATATACCAGCATGTGGATGTTTTGTACACTACCATTGTACACCACCAAGTTTAGGATAGCTAGGAGGGTTTTTTTTAAATATTTTTGAAAGAACCGTCTGCATTTAGGCTGCATTTATTTGATCATGAAAAAAATCAATTTTAATATACTTTAAAATGTAATTTTTTCCTGTGATGCAAAAGTTGAATTTTCAGCAGCCATTAGCCACATAATCCTTCAGAAATCATTATAATGTGCTGATTTGATGCTCAAGAAACAGGATTCTTTGAGAAATAGAACATTCAAAAGAACAGAAGTTATTTGAAATCAAAATCTTTTGTAACATTATAAATGTATAAACTGTAACTTTTGATCACTTTAGTACATCCTTGCTGAATAAAATATCACAATAGTGTAGTAGTTTTTTTTTTTTTTTTTTAATTTGAGAAAAATGATCTAGTGTTACATATCTGTGTGTTGCAAAAGTATGTGAATCTTTGCTTTCAGTATCTGGTGTGACCCCCTTTTGCTGCAGTAACTGAAGGTAAAGTTTCTTGTAAATGCTGATCAGTCCTGCACAATAACATGTAGGAGTTTTAGCCCATTCCTTAGTGCAGAACCACTTAAACTCTGTGATGTTGGTGGGTTTCCTCCTATGAACTCCTTGCTTAGAAACTTCCACAACATTTTAATTGGATTAAGGTCTGGACTTTGACTCAGCCATTCCAAAACATTAACTTTGTTCTTCTTTAACCATTCTTTGGTAGAATGACTTGTGTGCTTGGGGTTGTTGTCTTTTTGCATGACCCACGTTCTCTTGAGACTCTGTTCTTAAACAGATGTCCTGACGTTTTACTTTAGAATTTGCTGGTATAATTCAGAATTCATTGTACCATCAATGATGGCAGGCTGTCCTGGCCAAGATGCAGCAAAACAGGCCCAAGCCATGATACTTCCACCACCATGTTTCACAGATGGTATAAGATTCTTAAGCTGGAATGCAGTGTGTTCTTTTCTTTGAACATAATAGCTTCTCATTTAAACCAATAAGTTCTATTTTGGATTCATCCATCCATTAAACCTTTCTCCAATAGTCCTCTGGCTTGTCCACATGATCTTTAGCAAGCAATTTTCTTTTTGGAGGACAGTGGCTTTCTTCTTGCAACTCTGCCATGCACACCCTGGTTGCTCAGTGTTCTCCTGATGGTGGGCACATGAACATTAACATTAGCCAATGTGAGAAAGGCCTTTAGTTGCTTAGAAGTTACCCTGTGAACTTTTGCAACCTCGTAGACTATTACACGTTCTGCTTTGGAGTGATCTTTGTTGATCGACCACTTCTCGGGAAGGTAACAGTGGTCTTGAATTTCTTCCATTTGTACACAATCTGTCTGACTGTGAATTTGTGGAGTCCAAACACTTTAGAGATGGTTTTGTAACCTTTTCTAGCCTCATGAGCAACATCAACTCTTTTTCTGAGGTCCTCAGTAATCTTCTTCGTTCGTGACATGATTCACTTCCACAAAAATGATCAGACTTTGATAGATCCCTGTTCTTTGAATAAAACAGGTCACGTTCTGACGTTTGATAGTCATTGCACTGACTGAAAACACCTCTGCTCAGATGGACTCTAATTTCACCTTTAAATGGACTGCTAATCCAAGAGATTCACATACTTTTGCAACGCACAGATATGTAACACTGGATCATTTTCTCAATAAATAACAAAGAAAATATTTTTCTCTCACTTGTTTGATTCGGTTCTCTTTGTCTACTTTCAGGCCTTATATGAAAATCTGATAATGTTTTGGGTCATGTTTATTCAGAAATATAGAAAATTCTAAAGGGTTCGCAAACTTTCAAGCAGCACTGTGTGTGTGTATATATATATATATATATATATATATATATATATACATACACATACACACAATTTTTGTTTTTAATCGAATGCAAAAATTGCTGAATGATCTATTATAAATAATCAATCAAATATAATCTAATAAATAACTGAATGTCTGCTGGTCGGTAAACAATCACTTAATGTTGGTTTCACTCAGCGCTCGTTTTACATAAACAGACGGAGGGCTCCAGTATCACATTTCATCCACTGTTTGAATTTTTGTGGGTCATTTTCAGTTGACTGCCTCTATTTCTGCTATGGGATAAACCACGGCGAGGGGGGTGGTTATGTGCTTCCTTAACTTCTGACCTATTGACCTGACCTCTGTCTCCTCCCCGCACAGGAGAGGCCTACATGAGGCTGAACAAACTGACGGAGGCAGAACACTGGTATAAGGAATCCCTCCGAGCCAAACCGGACCATATACCTGCACACCTCACTTACGGCAAGCTCCTGGCAATGACGGTAAACTCACTCTCTAATGGACACTGACTGAATAAGGGGTTGAGTTGGCTAGTTGTTAAATATTTAGGCTAGTAAACGAAAGGTTTCATGTTTGAACACAAGCAAAGGACGCCCAAGGTCAGAATAGTGGTAGTTTATCCTTAAATGAACAATTAATCATAATTTATGATCCCTTGCGTTTTTCTAAACCTGTATGAGTTTTGCTCTTCTGTGGAACACTGAAGAAAACATAATTTTTCATATAATAAAAGTCAGTGGGTCCCCAAGCAAATGTTTTATGGACAAAAAAACACAGAGGCATCAGCTAACTGACTAATTAGTAACTAAAACATGATTGTCTGGAAGACAAACCTGTCTCTTGAACGTTAAATACCCTTTAGGCATAGCAAAGCTTGAGTATACATTGGCTCTCTATGTCTAAGAGAAGCTACCTTTATATAAATAAACCTTTTTTATCCTTAAATCTAAACTGAGAAGTCATCCCTTAAGACCAAACGCATTCTTTCTTTCTCTCTGATCCTGAAACTTAAAACTGAAAAAGTGAACCAGCTAAAAACAGAAGACCGAATTACTCGCACGTATGCCCTGGGTCTGAATTCACTCAGCAGAAATCCATGTGGACAGATAAGAGAGAAGATGTGTTAAAAAGGGTTGAGCGGAGGTGATGGCTCTGAGAGTTCCTGCTCTGTGGCGGAGCAGATTGTCTCAGGTTTACCTGTGTCTGTCTCCTTTCATTTCCACTCTGGCCATATGGTCCTCTTCAGGCCTTTCTCATTCATGTGGCCACCACCAGCTGATTATGTAAAGAAAATACAGACTGTCTTAATTTACCATCTTTGAAAGCTCAGCAGACAGTACAAGGAAAGCCATGTGTTTTTGAAAGAGGGATTGTGCTGAGGGCTTCTAGCAGAAATTGAGCTTCACGATTAAGCTAGGATGACAAGAAAATCAAATGAGAGGTGTGATGGAATCTCCACTACGTAGCAGTATCGTTTAAAGTCAACATTGACCCTGTTTACTTTCTTAATACAGGTTCCTGTTGTCATTGTGAATGGCTCATCAATGCACGCTATTCTAAAGAAGAAAGTTATTTTTACAATCTTACTGTGAAGTAGCAGTTTGACATGCTCATGCAGGAAATGTCCTGTGTTATCTGTCTCTGTCAAAAAAAAAAAAGACAAAGCAGTAGCCAAAATATTTATATACTATATTTAAATATATTAGCAGAATCAAAATATTTTTATTTTTATGGCTTTTTGGTAACCTATCTTAGAGAAAAATATGTGTACAGGGCTAGAAAATATTAAATATTGTAAAATAGTTTAAAAAAAAATTCAAAAATGTTTCTTACACTTACCAACACTGCATTTATTTGATTAAAAATTCATTAAAAACAGCAATATTGCAAAATATTATTACAATTTAAAATAACTCTTTTCTATTTTAATATATTTTAAAATATAATTTATTCCTTTATGGCAAAACTGAATTTTTACCATCATTACTCCAGTCTTCAGTGTCACATGATCCTTCAGAAATCATTCTAATATGCTGATTTGGTACTCAAGAACATTTATTATTATCAATGTTGAAGCAGTTGTGCTGGTTTTTGAGAAATATTTTTGTGAAAAATAGTTTTTTTTAGGATCTTAAGAACTGCATTTATTTGAAATAATGCATCCTAAATGCATTTATTCTCTCTCACACACACACACACACACACACACACACACACACACACACATGCATACATACATACATACATACATACATACATATCGGTCAAATTTGAAAAGATCACCAATGAAACACTCTTTTAAAGCTGTTTTTATAAAACTTAAAAAAAAAAAAAAATAAAAAAAAAATTAAACTAGCTTTTATTTTGTTTAGGTGTTCTTGACAGCGTCATAAACCTTGGCGCAAGTAACAAAAACAGTGTAGTATTTATAGCATTCTCTTCATAAACAGTTTATATTAACCACACATTTCCGCCAGTTACATCATTTCACACAGCCAAGAGTAAGCAATGTCAGATGAAAGGGTTCTGTGTCTCTGTCCCTCTCTTTCTTTGTCTTTCTTTTTCTCGTCTCAGTTGTCTAAAACCCTAAGACACACTGTCCTCAAACATCTCAATCCAGGGACTCGCACTGTAACCAAAGAAAGCAAGTATACTACACAAACTTCCTGAATGAAGCCATTGGAAGAGGCCAGAACAAGTCAGTCCACCAGAGACAAAGTCGATCCATCACAGAGCTGTACTGCTGTGATGAAGCTCACTCAAGTGAGAGCAAATTCAAAAGGTGTTGTCTTCACTTCAGAGCCGTATTGATTTTGAAAAAAGTTTTCAGCTCAAATCTCCCAGGTCCTTGTGGTTTCTGCTTGCTTAATGCAGAAACAGAGTAAAACATGAGTACCCATAATCCTTTGGGTGAAAATAAAGCTTTCTCAGGGGTGAGGGGGCCTGGGCAGTGATTTGATCAGTTCACTGACCTTGAATAAACTTGAATGGATGAAAGGAAAAAAGTTTTGGGCACTTCTGTGTGTTTGATCAAGTGTAGCGAGTATTTGTTGTTAATGAATGATGTGCTTTTGTAAGTAGACTTTCTTGGTAGTTTGTTGTGTATTTGCATGGCAGCATTCATTATTTGGGCTGTCAGTTGAATGAAACTTTGAATGGTTTTTAATGTTGTAATATTAGACACACATATCATTGTTTGTTAAAAGAATTCCCATCAGAAATGAAAGTTGCACTTCAGTATTAAATTGCACTGATTAAAAAAAAATATATATATATATCTATAGAAACAATTACAATTAATTATATAGCATGATGAATTGATTTCATTTTTATAGCTTTTTTTATTAATGAAACTGAATTAAAGCATTAAATTGACAACCCTATTTATAGTATCCCTTTAAAATTGGTTTAGATAATACAAAATATTTCTATGCCAGTGCTGTCAGTCTTATTAAAAACACTTATTAAAAACAAATTTAAAATAACTGTTTTCTATCGTAATATATTTTAAAATGTATTTTTTCCTGTGATGGCAAAGCTGAATTTTCAGCATCATTTCTCTACTCTTCGGTGTCACATGATCCTTTAGAAATCTTTGTAATGTGCAGATTTGGTGCTCAAGAATCATAAAGTTGTGCTGTTTTTTGTCTTTTTTTTAAATTGTGAATTTAGAATCATTTTTTAGGATTCATTGATAAATAGACAGTTCCGAAGAACAGCATTTATTTGAAATAGAATTATTAATAAAAAGGCTGTACAGTCGTCTTCATGTCATTCATTCATCTAAAAATATAAATTTAACGATGAGGAAGTGTTCATCCTGTCAGCATCACATTGTCCCGGCATCATTTCCAGGTGGGGAACAGGGAAATCTTCACGGTCAGGGGTCGAATGCAGGAGACATGATGAAACTTAGTCCTTTCCCCTGCTGTGCTGACCTTCCCTGACCTCCCTTCACAAACGCACCAGGTCAAAGAGCCCAACCCCAGGGATGCGAGTGTGTGTGTGTGTTTGAGTGTTTCAGCTGCGTTATTCAATTCTCTCATTTCCGTCACTAATCAGGCTCAGAATCCGTTGACGAACACCACAGAGACGTTGGAACAGCAATGAGTCTGTTGTCTCTCTGATGTCATGCTCAGATTAAGGGGTCGGGGGTCCACCACAAGGGTGTGTGTGTGTGTGTGTGTGTGTGTTCAGAGGAAAGGGGGTAAAGCAGGATATTGCTTTAGAGTGATAACACGACCTCAGCGGATGACACTGAGACGTGTGTTTGTCAGGAATTGACAAAGCTTATCCTTGTGCTGAATCTTTACTTATTGAAGTAAGGACTACTGTTCAAAAGATTGCAGTCAGTAAAATGTTTTTTATAGAAATCAATACATTTATTTAGCAAGGATGCCAAATCTATCAATGTATGTATGAGAATTGACAGTAAAGATGTCTGTTTCATTCTTGAAAAAAAATCCCACAAAAATACTAAGCAGCAGAGCTGTTTGATATTGATAGGAAATGTTTCTTGAGCAGCAAATCAGCATATTGGAATGATTTCTGAAGGATCATGAGTTGTAATAATATTTCACAATGTTACAGTTTTTACTGTATTTTTAGAAGACACTTCTTTCAAAACATAAAAAAAAATCTTCAGACTGACCTTTACTCTGACTCCCCCCCGTTGCATATAAACTATACAGGTCAAGTGTTCCAAGTGACTGTTTCTTTATTTTTCTCACACTCTTGACATGGTGTAAGTTTGCAAACATCCATGTCTAACATTAAACAGCACTGGCTTTATCAAGTGTAGGTATTGCTGTGAGTGCAATGCATTGATTTAAAGTTACACATCCCTGCGCTGGGGATTTAAATTATACAGTGTAAATAAAAAATATATCACTGTTTTGCATCTGGTCTGCAGATAAATCCATGCACGGTTAATCAAGTGAGAACAGGGTATGATAATACATCTCAGACTGGAACCAGTATGAATTCTTCAGGTTTTAAAATGCACTGGAGATGTATTCAGTTTTTGTCACTCGGTTCTCTGGATTTTTTTCGTATAATGATCACTAAATATTCTCTAGTTTTTTTTTTTCTCTTGTCATGCAGCAGTCTCTTTTTGCCTAATAAATTTTTTTCTTAAATCAAAAGTTTGTTTGTTTGTTTATTTATTCATTCAGTTGCATACTATAGTTATCATGCATGCATGCAATCCCATTTCATTAAATATAAAATTTTATTTTATTTTGTGAACTTTGTGTGCTATGTTAACTGTAATACAAAACTTTTTGTTGTTGTTGTAGTTTTTGTCTGTTATTTATTTTTTATTTAAAGATAACTCTTGGAATAATGTAGTCAAAGTGTGCAGTTATAGCAGCATTAGGCACTGGAATTGCTAAACACATTTCCTGTTGCTCTAGTGAACATTATATATCAGGTCAAAGGTTAAAAATGAAAAATGAAAAATGAAAAAACCTCGCCCTGAAGAAATCCCTGATATGCTTTGTTTATTTTCATTTCAGGGTCAGAAAAAGGAAGCGGAGAAGTTCTTTCTCAAGGCGATCGAGCTCGATCCCACTAAAGGAAACTGCTATATGCATTATGGTTGGTATTACTTTATTTTATTTTATTTCTCCTCAACTTGCACACATGGGCTGAAATGACATTAGCTAGTCATCCAGTAATGCAAAGATAATGAGGTGTATGAATCCACACATTGCATCTACTCTAGCTTTGCTGATGTAGTGAAATTCGTGAAATACTCCGCAACGTCTTGTGCGGTTTCTCCCCAACTCCATATTGGCCATAATTGTTCGCATTTTGCTCTTTAGCCGACGTTTGTCTTGTAATTGAGGTTACATTTGTAGGCTTTTTCGCAGCAAGATAGATGGTTCCTTGCAGGAAGTCATTGTTTCGGTGTTATCTGAAGCGTACCTGGGATACAGATGTTATTCCAGTGAGACGAAACCACCCACGCCTCAGCGAGCAGAGAGAGATAACGAGGCCTCATTTCTCTAAGGAAAAAGCGTACGAGTTTTCATGTGTGTCTGCATGAATGTGATTTAGCCAAATTGTAGCCTGCGGCCATTTTCTCCAACTGAGACTCAGATTATTGGAGCTCAGTTTACTTCCCAGGGATTTTTTTCTCTCTCTCTCTCTACAATGCTTTTTTGTTTCAACACCTTTTCTAAAAAGAATCATTTTTGTGCATCACATCATTATTTTCAGTGTTAAAGGGATAGTTCACCTAAAAATGAAAATTCTGTCATTAATTACTTACCCTCATGTTGTTCCAAACCCGTAAAATCTTCGTTCATCTTCAGAACGCAAATTAAGATATTTTTGGTGAAATCCGAGAGCTTTCTGACCCTGCATAGACAGCAATGTAACTGACACATTAAAGGCACAGAAAGGCAGTAAGGACATCGTTAAAATAGTCCATGTCACATCAGCGGTTCAACCCTAATTTTATGTAGCTATAAGAATACTTTTTATGTGCAAAGAAAACAAAAATAACGACTTTATTCAACGATTTCTTCTCTTCCGCTTCAGTCTTCGACACGTGTTCACGAGAGTACCACGACGTATGTGATTTTTCAAGTTGAAATGTGAAAAATCACAAAAACAAAACTGTATACTGTCATACTGTAATAGCCACAATTTTGAAACATTTTTAACAATATTAGAAAGTGCAATATTATATTATTGTACAGTATGCTGTCATATTTTTATCAACAGTTTAAAATATAAGTAAAGTTTAAAATTTAATGTAAAAATGTTATTTTTTTATAATTTATTAAGATCATAATAATACTTTATTTTTGTCTTGACAAATGAGTCTTCCATGCTAGATTTTTATGGTTGACCTGTCCCTGGATGCTCCCATTTATGGATTTAGTCCAGATAAACACAGCATCACAGGCTAACCCCAACAATATGTTTTCCACTCGATCGTTGCCAAGGCATCTGCGTAATATAATTGAGTACGTGTCTGATCAGACATCTTCAGAACACGTACTATCCAAAGGCCATAAGGATGATCTTGTATTTCCTTCTATTGTTCTCTAGTGCATAACCACTGTATCAGAGAACGTGGCTGCTTCTTTGTATTTTCCGTTTCGCATGATAGACCACCACTGTCATTTACCATGGGGAGAAAGGCTCTGCTTTGTGCCAGATTTTCGTAATATTTGTATAAAACTATTTGTGCCATCCAAAAAAATGCCATAATCAGTGACAGCGTTCTAGCTATCTTCACTTTGGATTACATTGCTTCTTAGGTTTCTACTTTGGTCATTTCGGTTTGGGAAAAAATGTTTGGTTTTGGCCCGGCAGGGTTCAGAAGTGTGGAGAGCCATTTCAGCAAATAGCAGCAGGCTATTTATTCTACTTCAGTCTTGACCGATGCCTCTAGCAACGATACTGCAGAGATTTGAGTTCCTACTCAACCCCCTTTCCCCAACCTTACAGGAGTAAGCATTTAATTTGTCACGGAAACATGCCTATCGGAGAAATCTCAATTGGACAAATGGTCTGTCAGATGGTTCGCGCGGCGTGCAGCGCCTTTGCTATCTCGTGTTTCACAGAATCATTGAGAGGGCAGACCAAACTATCCATCCCACAGCCAAAGGAAATATTTCACATTTGTCTTTCCGAGGGAGTAAAAGCAAATATAAAATGAAATTCCCCGCTTTTTTTTTCCCTCAGGTCAGTTTTTGCTGGAGGAGTCGCGGCTTTTGGAGGCCGCTGAAATGGCAGAGAAAGCCGCCCAGTTGGACAGTGAAGAATTTGATGTGGTTTTCAGTGCAGCTCACATGCTCAGGTGAGGAGGACACGCTAAATCCATACAGACATATTTTTTTTTCCTATGATTAAATACCCATATTCCTGGACAAAGCATAAACATTTCTGTAGCACATAGCAGCCATATTGGTTCTCAACTGGTGGTTTGCAAACCAAAAATGTGGTTTGTTTTTACAGGGTTTAAGCCAGCAGAAAAAAAAATTATTAAAAATTAAATACTTTATAATACGTTATACATTAAAATACAGATACATTAAATACATACAGAGATAGGGTTATTATTTATTTATAGGAAATTTTAGTTTCATAAATAAATACTTCATTTATTAAGGGAAACTCTTAGTTTCATAGCGGGATTGAACAAATTTCAGAATTGAAAAAATTGAATTCATGAATTAGAAATTCAATTAAACTGAAGGACGTTTGTCTGTGAGGCTAATAATAAAACTCTTCAAAATTTTCAAACAAGGCTCTTGACATTTATATTTTTTAAAAAAATACAATTTAAGTACATTTTTGTTTTTAATTCTGCTTCCTTAAATTCACATTCCAATTCCACACTTTTTTTTTGTTGTTACTACCGTAATAAAAAATCAGTGCAAATCCAGAAATTCAACTGGAGTTTACTCAGTTTCGATAAAAAATGGTGCACATTTTTGTTTCTGATTTTGTTTTTGGAATGTTTTTTTTTGTTTTGTTGTTTTTGGGTACAATAATTGTTACTGTGTTAAGTTAACATCTTGATGTTCAATGTGAAGATCCTGAAGCAAAACCTGCTCCATTGTAGGATGTTTTTCTATCTCTTTCTGTTTTTCTTTTACTTCTTCCACCTCCCCATTTGCATGGATGCTTTCTTTCTGTTGCAGTGCTCCGCAGGACATGTAATGGAAAGCCTGCATTAATACCCTCGCCTCCAGGTTTCTATTGAATACACTTCTCATAATTGCTACATGGAGTTCACATGGTATATAGTTACACACTTCCTAAAAAGTATTCCAACCCTACAGCAGATTTTGCATGGTGCTTTATTGCTACAAGAACACTTGGTTGTTAATTGCAGTCTTAGGCTCTGTCCCCTGCCTTCGTGCTAGCTTGCGGTCCAACTCATTTGAAGATCAGGTTCCTAGTGTGTTTGTCTTGGAAGGACTTGCAGAAGGGTTTCGGGTTAAGTTGAGTGAGGTGGGGAAGTACGAGGCCGCTTCAGATGTGCGGCTCTCAGGGGCCCGTCTGTACCGACAAGTTTACTTCCTTACTATCAGTTTCCTTGCCCTCTTCAAACGAGTGGTGGTTATTCGAAACCCCGGCCAAACTGTGTCACTGCCACGCAAAGTAAAATGCCACATTTTACTACTTGAAAACAAGTTCTCCCTCATTGTTGTTTGTTTGTCTGTGAAAGTATCATATTTAGTTCAAGACAATTCATTGTACGTGCTGCACATTTTTTTCTAGTATGCTAAGCTGCAGTACTTTAAAGGAATAGTTCATCCAAAAAATTACATTTGCTGAAAATTTACTCACCTTCAGGCAAGATGTCAAAGAATTTGTTTCTTTATATAAGAAAATTGACAAATTTTTCATTATATCACTTGCATTAATTTAGCATTACATCACTTGGATCCTCTGCAGTGAATGGGTGCCGTCAGAATGAGCGTTCAGACAGCTAATAAAAGATCACAGTAATCTACAAGACTCCTGTCCATCATTTATGCTGTGTGTTTGCAACAAAAAAAAATCCATCAAGACATTTTAACTTCAAGCCATTGCTTCTAGCTAAGAGTCCTCTATAAATTTCATTATTGTCTTATCTGAATCAGGAGAGAAATATGCTCAGATCAGGAACCGTTTACAAGCGAAAACAGTCCAAAACACTTCTAAACAAATATGTTGGTGAATTTTCATGTGAGAGGACAACAGAGATGGAATTTCATTTAAGCAATTATGGACTTGTATTTTGGCCAGAAGCTATGATTTGAAGTTAAAACAGCTTAATGGTGGATTTGTTTCTTACAATTACTCAGATTTTTGCTACACAAGATGTTTATTGATGGATTGGAGTCATGTGAATTACTTGTGGATATTGTGATGTTTTTATCAACTGTTTGGACACTCATTCTGACGGCACCCATTCACTACTGAGCAAATTTCCATTTTTGGGTGAACTATTCCTTAAAGGGATAAATTTGAAATGCATTTTAGAGAGGATTTTAGCATTCTGACAGTCGTCTGCTAAAAGCCTCTCCTTCGCCTTAAAGTCTAAATTAATCTCCTTTAAAGCACCACTTTTGTAATTCACCTCCTTATAGAGTATATTTCAAGACAATTTCTGTCAGACTTCAGATAAATTGCTTCCAGCCAGCGTTGCTCCTGTTATTAATCCATAATCAGTAGCCCTCCATTTGTTTGTGAGGGGTTCAGTAGCTTTGTACAATAAAGGCTTACCATTGAAGCTTTCATGTAATGCAGTGTTACATGGTTACATCAACGGGTCATGAATTATTTTATGCTTTTTCTCGGAAGGTTGGTGACCACTTTGGAATGAAATAATGAGTAGACTGTGGTGGGGTGGAGGAAAAGTTTGGTTGCCAAAAATTAAACATTTGGTTTATTGTATTTTGGAGGTTTATATCTGACTTAGGGAGGTCCAGTTGATGCTGTCTTTTAGATTTTCACTATATATTGCAGTTGTGGTCATGAAGACCATCACAGTTTTGACTCTGCGTTAAGGGTGGTCACTTTCCCACTGTTGATTGTAACAGAATCCTTTGTCCCTGCAGACAACTTTGGTCACGATCAAGCTCATTTTATTACGTGCATGTGAATGTGAAAATTACACAGACTCATCGTTCAGGAGGAAAGGATTGTAAAACAGAATTGTGGAGGGTGAACAGTAACACATGGTTTTGGTTAAATGCTGAAGTCCACTGTTGAGAACCAGTCATCCCATAGATTTTTTTGTAACTTCTTTTCTTAGTTTTTTTTTTTTAAGTTAGCAGTTCATTTTTAGCCATATATATTAAGAAAAGGTCAGGCCAGTTAATTCAGGAAGACAGATCATTTCTTTTCAAGATGGATGCATCTAAATGAGGGGTTTTCAAACTTTTTGATGAAGGCCGCTATATATTTTAAGACTCATTCATATTTCATGAGAGTATAAATTCAAATATTTTTTAAAAGCAACCATTGTTTTCTTCCCGTTTTATTTATTTTAGTTAGTTAAATTTATTATTATTATTATTTATTTTATTATTTTTTTACTTTATTTTTGCTGACCCAGAAACCAACAGGGCATCAGCTAGACTTAAAAAAAAAAAAAAAATCACTGATCTAGATGAGCTGTTTTCAGTCATTTGTAAATATAGGCATACACACCATGCAGATTTGTCAGGTCACATTATTATTCTTCTATTAGAATCAAAGAATATAATGGTTTTGGATGACCTTTCAACTTTATATTATTCTTGTTGTATCCCTGAATATTTAAATTATTATTTTGTTTTGTTTTTTATTTTTAGTAGATAAACTATTAGGACATTGTAACCTACTTCTATAACAGCTGATTTTTCACAAAGCAACTCAAAATGCCGTCTCTTACTGTACAAAGGGAAGGACAACACCATGTTTAGCTGTTGGAAGTTCACCCTGACCCCATACATTCTCCCACTCAACACTTTTTTTATTTTTTTTATTCATAGAATAGCAGAGTGAGGATGTTGAGAATGGGATTGGGAGATGTTGCAAGCTGAATTCAAACTTGTCAGCCATTGCATGTGTCCTAAACACAACTTTTGATATCTTCAGCTTTGCTTGCAGAAATTTCCTCCTAAATTGTATTTCAATGCAATGTCTTAATTTATCTTCTTCCTAATTCATCTCTCTGTCAAGGTTAAGAAACTGGAATGTTTTCCATACATATAATTTATCCATCATCTCACTGCTTGAATATTTCAAGTACAGTACATACTATTTTCCCTTAATAAAAAGCTATTTCTTGAAACGTTTAACCTTAGTTCTTTTCAGCAAAGAGTTTTGTTGAGGATGAAGGAGGGTTTATAAAACCAGCCAGTATAAGGAAAGTGGTCATCTATCATAAATAAAGGAAATCTTCAGCTCTCTTTCATCATTACAACCCAGTCTTTCTTGGCCGACAGTCATTGTCTCCATATTGAACTCTCTTCAAAAAGAAGATCTTGCTACCAGCAGGTACAAGCAGCTAGAGGATGGGTTTTTTCCCATGGAAAAATTAAACCTTAGAGTTGTAAAGAAGCTAAAGATCTTCAAAGAGCATCCAGTAGGTTGTAGGTCGTGACCTAAGAAATGAGGGCACATTTTCTGCTCAAAAATTGTGAAGCTGGGCAGTTTTATAACCTTGTTTGGCTTCTGCCTAGTTTTCCATGGCATTAAAGTTGGTTAACAAATAGTCCACGGTTTAATGGCCAGCGATAAACTTGTGCAACAGGATGAAGTAACACGCAATGTTTATTTGCTCTTTCAGGCAAGCCAGCCTCAATGATGCCGCTGAGAAGTACTACAGACAAGCAGCCAACCTGAGACCCAATGTAAGTACCCAAGCCGTGCTGCACGTGGGACGTGTGCCATGCACACACATGGTGGTTAACTTTAAATGATTGGTGTGACTCAACTGCTCCCCATAAGTTGTATCGGTGACCAACTGTACAAGCTCTGTTGGTGGTTTTGGGGTTTGTTTTCAGAGCATCAGTCTCAAACTTTAAAGAGACGCAGTATGTCAGGGTAGTGTACTGTGAAGTTCGCAAAACACACAGTTGTTTGATTTCTTTGGAATATGTGGATGCGTTTGATGTTCGGTGTGCAGCTGCCTGAAAGAAAGTTGCCCTGTTCACCAGACAGAAGTGCAAAATGAAAAAATGGAAATGTAGAAAATTAGAAATATTTTGAAAAGCTGATATGAGGCTCAAGCCTGTTAAGTGAAGTCAACTTTAGATTAAGATAACTGTTTTGTTTTGTGTTGTTTTGGTTTGGTTTTTTTGTTTTGTTTTTGTTTTTGTTTGGTTTTTTTGTTTTTGTTTTTATTTTGTTTCGGTTTTGTGTTTTGTTTTGTGGAATATGGCTAATGAACCTTCATTAAGAGTGGAATGAGTTTCAAATGAATTAAATTTATTTGTTTATTTATAATTATAATAATATAATTAATTTTTTAACTGAAATATAATTTTAAAAACAATTATTTTTAATATTGCAAATTAATTATTAATTGATAATTTATTAATTATTATGATTATCTTTATTTTATGTAATTAATATATCTCTCAGTGATGCCTATGTATGCTTTTGGGTTTCATACCAAGTATTTTGCATAACTTTTTAGTGTGTGAAAACAGGTTATTTTGTTTTGAAATGTTAAAAAATAATAATAATGACTGATAGTTTTGCCCCAAACTCATGCCACTGGTTAACCTGGCATTGCTATTGTATTTAACAACATTCTTAAACGGCATTTAGATGTAATTTAAGTATAATTTGTTTTTAATGGATATTCGGGGAATATCATTTGTGTCAGCGATTTGTCAGATAAATGTAAACTATTATTCCCTTTATGTTATTACTTTAAAGTAGACTCAAAAACATTACTTATCAAATTATTTGATGCTAGAAAACCTTCTTTTTTTTTTTTTTTTTTTTTTTTTTCTAAATGCTGCCTTTATTTCAGTGTTGTACAGTGTCTGGACTTTTTGTCTTCAGGGATGTTTGTCTCCTTAGCAGCTGTTTCAACAAAAGTCCCGAGATCCTTTCCACATCTGGTACCGCTGATGCTGTGACTGCATGCCAGGATGGTGTTGTGAGGGATACTGTGCGGTTAGAGTGTAGGGCGAAGGGGAAGCAGGGAGGTCAGGAAACTTCTTGAGGCCACAGCGGGGCAGATTCCCCTCCGCTGCTTACTTCTTCTTACCTGACAGTATCTAGAAAGGCTCTATGTTGTGGTGACAGTTATTCATAGTTTTTGGCTGGTAAAGGCACAAGGACCTACTCTACAGAAACCTAAAGTGGTGGGTCTCTAAACGTCTGAACAACAATTTAAACGTTACACCCTTCTGAATAGTATTCAAACACAAATATGCATATACAAATATGAATTGCAGGGCTTGACTTTTTAATATATAGTTTTAAACTAAAATTAGGGGTCTTTTTTAATTCAGGTGTTACATGCTGTAATATGAAGCCGTTTTTACACTGATGCCAAATTTTTTATGAATATTATGTAAATCTTTTCGAAGCAGCTTTGTTTTAATTTTATTATTTTTAAAATTTTATATAAAAATAATATAAAATTTAGGTGAGTTACTTTCATTAAAGAATTTAACTGGATAATCCCATTACAATTTAAACCAATGCATTTATTCATTTATTTATTTATTTATGGAGGAAAAAAATACCTATATTATTATAAATCATACCATGATTTTTGGAATTTTTGGTCATATCAAACCCCAATTTTTCATATAATCACTCTATATAAAAAAAAAAAAAAAAAAAAAAAAAAAGTCAGTAAAATTAGGGTCCAGTGTATTGTTTATATGAAGGAATTTTCCGAATTGATTTTTCAGAGGTGTTTGCTATTTTGAATTATATATTGTTTTGTGTTGTGTTTTAGGGTTAAAGAAAACATCTGTAAACTGAAAATGTCCAGACATAAATACATTTTCCATTTTTCTATGGATTTTTTTTTTTTACTTGATTACTTGAAGCTAGTGAAAATACTGCTGAATGTGGCTTAGAATATATTTGGTTTTGAGAGGAAGGTATATGTGTCACTCGAGTGCAGTTAATGCCACAGTTTGCAGTTCATTTGTCCCTCAGTCTCGTTTTGAGGTTTGACATCTCTGCATTGGGTCAAATAGTGCTAATATATTACTTATGCGTTGTGTAGTTCTACAACGATCGTCTCCTCCTACGTTTCCGTGTGGAAAACCATGGCAGCTGGCCTAAAAAGTCAGTTAGTGTTAGTTTTACTCTCCTGAGTGTTAGATAATATACGACTCTCTCCCTTCAGAGGTGGCAAGTGAAGCATGACCCATGTCCAAAAATGGTTTTTAATTTAAATCACATCACCTTCTTGCAATTAAATATTTTTGACATATTAAATTTAGTCATGCCAGCCTGTATTTTAGCCCCAAGTGCTGCAACAAATATGTTTTTGTACGTCCATGTCGGGACTCTTGGAATGTTGGGTTTAATTTAGGTTCAGGTTGATTTACGCATCTATTGAAATCTCCTTATGTGAGAAGAATCAGCGCAGTCAACATATTGTTTCCATTGAAGCCTGATGCATTCAACATTACTTATGTAACCCTGACATAAGTAAAACAGATGATGTGCGTCCAGGAGAGTTATAGACTGTAGAAAAACAGAGAGATTCTGGTAAAATTTATAGACGTGAACCTGAAAACATTTCGGAAATGCCAATGATTTGCTGGAACCTGGGTTTGCTTGAGAAAAAGCATGCAAAGGACATTATTTGCTTCCTTAAAGTGACTATTTGGTGTTTTTCTTCCACAGTATCCCGCAGCCCTCATGAACCTCGGAGCCATTCTCCATCTCAACGGCAAACTCCAAGAAGCGGAGGCCAATTACCTGCGAGCCTTGCAGCTGAAGCCGGACGATACCATCACTCAGTCCAACCTGCGGAAGCTGTGGAACATCATGGAAAAACAGGGCTTGAGGACCATGGCTCCTTGACTTGGACATATTTGATGGAGCACCTTCACTGAGGTTGTAAAGGAGATGTTCTCTCGGAGCTCTCACTAATGAGGTAATCGACATCCTAGGGCTTCAATCCTGGGTTACCTCATGGGACGCTTGAACATATGAGAGCGGCCACGTCTGGTAAAACCAAGACATTCTGGAACAATCTAGACCTGCGGAGCTCCCCAGACGTGTTTGGAGTTGATAACTTGAAGTGGCCCATAGATACATACTTGAAGTCTCATGATAAATTAGATTTTAATTAGTTAGTCAATGCTTAATAGTCTTGAAGGGCAATATTTGCCCTGAGGCTGTATGAAATTGAGAAGGAATCGAGTGCTACAACCCCCATGAGGCTATACTCTGCATGTACAGTACATTTCTTCATTCATATGATTGGAATCATTAATATTTAATGAGCACATCATGGCTGATGGAAACGCAAAAAAAATCATATCACCGAAACGTCAACAAAATAATGAGATAAATAGACCAAACACGTCATAAACGTTTCTCACTGTAAAAAAAAACAAACATTCATTGCGTCAAAATGATCGATTTGTGAGGTTGTAGACTTAATGATACTGTACATAGAAGCACGGATGATATGTGAAGTTTGCGGAATTTTTAGCGAATGCATTTTCACGTTCCATCAACGTTCCATCGATCCAGACACGCCTGCCCACGACACTAGATAACTTCTGGGTTCAAGAAATTGGATCCATTTGATTAATCTTGCCAAAAATGACAGGAAAACAGGAACATTCGATAATAGCTATATAGCCTGAAGGAAATGTTTGAAATTGAACTTGCAAGCTCTCTTTGCCTTACTATCTGTTCGAAGGATCCAGTGGGTTTTATTTACTTGTTGCATTAGTAATATAAAATGGGGATGGAAAATGTTCACTTGTTATAAAATCACATTCAGCAGTGTGTTAATTCACAATTACACTACCGTTCAAAAGTTTGGGGTCAATAAGATTTTTTTTTTTTAAGTATTTCATTCAGAAAGGATGCATTACATTGATTGAAAATGATAGTAAAGACAAAAGATTTCTTTAAAAATAAATGCTCTTCCTTTGAGCTTTCTATTCATCAAAGAGTCATTAAAAATGTATCACTGTTTTCATAGAAATAAAATATATATGTTTTCAAGATTTTTAATAAGAAGCGCTTCTTGAGCACCAAATCATCATTTTAGAATGATTTCTGAAGGATCATGTGACACTGAAGACTGAAGTAATGATGCTGAAAATTCAGCTTTACATCACAGGAATAAATTACATTTAAAAATACATATACATGTATATTGGAATTAATTTATTTTACATTCAAATAATATTTCACAATATTACTGTGTTTTTACTGTATATTTGATCAAATAAATGCAGCCTTTGTGAACACAGGAGACTTAAAAAAAAAAAAAAAAAAAACATAAAATCCCAAACTTGGAAAGGTAGTGTTTATTAGATCTGAACATTAGGATCGTGGACATTGATTAGTTCTGCTGGCAGTGTCCTTTGACTGAATTGGTTCAACAGTCCAGTAGTTTAACTGCAAAGCTTTGACTGGTAACTCCTAACCAAAAACAAATCCTCTCACTTGTTGCACTCATCTAACAATATACAGCCATAGTTTTGTAAGGGATTGTTTATATGTAATGTTGGTTTAATATTTTTCTTGAGTGTATAAATGGAACCTAATATATAAAATGACACGTTACACAGTGTGATGTTGTTGCTCAAACACGGAAAACAGTGAGCCAGAATCATTATACAATTTCTTGTTTAGAATTGTTTAGTTCATTCTGCAGTTACTTTGTTTCATAATTGTCTTTGTTCGTCCTTGTTTCTGATTTCCAACTTTGTATATGTAGTGAGTAGGAATAATTGGTGATCCCACCAATTTTTTTATGAAGGATATTTTTGTGATATGAGCCTTTCTCACTATCACGTTAAAAAAGTGAAAATTTTGACCCAAAAATGAAATTCTGTTGTCTCTCACCCTCAAACCCTTTCTGTTGAACACAAGAAAAATGAGAAATTAATGAAAAAAAAGGGTATCTTTTCAATTCAATTACAATGGAAGCTTTCAATCTTCAAAAAGGACGAAAAGCACCATAAAAGTTAGTTTAGGTTTCAGTTAACTATAATAAACCTGTCTGTCATGTACTGTATTCCACATTTTCTGAAGCTGTACTATAGCTTTGTGTGATAAATTAGTATAGAAATGTCTTATAAACATCTTATTTGATGCTTTTGCATAATTTCATTCCCCCATTCGTTGTAATAGCATGGAAATGAGCAATGAGGGTGAATAAATAACAGAATTTTAATTTTTGGGTGAACGATCCCTTTACAGCTCTAGCAAATGTCACGTCGGACAGGAAAAGAGGAAAAAAAAGCAGCTGGCTCTGTGTTATATGTCTAAAGTGTATGAAATATTTCTGATTCAAGATGCCCTTTTTTAAAGCTGCAGTCCGTAACTTTTTTGTGTTCAAAATTTATATAATAAGCGAGTACACCATGAATCCATTTTCCAAACTGTGTTTTTGGCTTGTCCTGAATCACTACGGTACACGTATAATAAGCGTTTATATTGGGACTATTTTAGACTGGTTCGGGTAGATACCGCTGCGGAGTAACCCCCCCGGTACCTGCGTGATTCATCATAGACATAAACAGAGTGAAGTAGCTCCGGCTACAGTGTTCTTCCGCAAGACGCACGCAGTTCTGTTTATTAACCGCTAGAGCACCAAAAGTTATGGACTGCAGCTTTAAATATATTTTTAAGCTGAACTAATTCATCCATTGTTTCAATGAGACGTGTGTAATGGGAGCATTTTCAAGGGAATAAACCCAGAATTTGTGATGCATTTATCTAGACAAACCTGTTTCTTCACATTTCTGCATCTAAAAAATGCTGGGTTAAATACAACCCAGCGCTGGTTAAAATATGGACGAACCCAGCGATTGGGTTGTTTTGACCCAGCGGTTGGGTTACTGCGCAGAAGGTTGGGTTAAACATTTAACCCAACTGTTGGTTGAAAACAACCCAATCGCTGGGTTTGTCCATATTTTACCCAGCGCTGGGTTGTATTTAACCCAGCGTTTTTTAGAGTGTACTTCCATTGTCTTCTCTTTCCTCCCAAAGTTAATGAATCAAAATAGTCAATAGTCTGGTCTTTCTAATGTTATACTGATTAGAAAAGAGCATTTCTAAACTAGTACTGGACATTATGACATAATCATGCAGTATATTAAAAGTATAGTTTGCCCAATTTAAAATCCCGTAATTATTTACTCGCAAAAGCTGACTTTTTCATCTGCAGAACACTGAATAAAATGTTAAAGAACAGCTTTGTGACAACATGAGAGTGAGTAAATGATGAAAGCATTTTCATTTTTGGATGAACAGTCCCTTTAAATGAAAATTTGCTGAAAATGTACTCGCACTCAGGACATCCAAGATGTAGTTTGTTTCTTCAACAGAACAGATTTGGAGAAATTTAGCATTACGTCACTTCAGAATGAAGTGCGGTTAGAATTAGAGTTCTGACAAAAACATCACCACAGTCCATTAATTAATGCCTCGTGAAGCAAAAAGTTGCATGTTTGTAATAAGCAAATCCATCATTTTGTTTTGATGGATTTGATGTTTTTAACTTCAAAACGAATAAATGTTCAAATATTTCATTTTCGGATTAAATATTCCTTTAATGCACAAAAACACCACTGCAGTAGCATAAGATTGGAATAACAGACCTCCCATGTCGTCAAAGGACGCAAGTTCCTCATAGTTAGCACATTACCATAGTAGACCATTTGTAATTTTATTCAGTCTCAGTCGTAACGTGATTGTGTCTTGTCTGTTCTCCACAGTGTAAGTTATCGGCGTAGTTTCTAGTGGTATTAGTTGCTACTACATCGATACTGTGCTGTTCTTAGCTGTACCCAGAGTGTCTGTTAAGATGACAGTTTTCACATCGACTCACACAATGCAGACTTACATGACTAAGACACCTGCACCCGTACTGTAGGCGTGAGTGTTGAAGTCTTTCCTCAGGGATTTGAAGAGGTGGTGATATCGAGGTTGGTGCTCTCAGAGCAGAGAAAGAGTTTACTTTAAAAAGTTATTTTTTTGAACAGTGTTGCATTTGTATAAATTATCAAGATTTGTAGCCTTTCTTTCTTCTGTTTTTGTATAAAGACTGACTTATGTGCCAGATAAGACTTTTCCCAATGTCACGTTTTTCCATAATAAAGTACCCGGTGTTCTGCTCTCTTCTCCAGACTTTGTATCATTGAAATGCAAACGTTTCAGAGGTCTGTGATCCATTCCCTTTCATTTTGTTTTCGTTTAGTGTCATTTAACTTAAATGTTGGGCTTTGTACAAAGACTATAACAGGTAGCCTTGAGTGTTACGGCTGCAAATCTCATGGTTATATAAATACTTTAAAATAGAACCAAGAATTCATGATCTCCATGGAAACGGTCTTGAAGTGGGTGTTTTATATAGGGGAATTATTGGCATCACTTTAAAAAAAAAGGTTACTTTCTTAGTTGCTGCATTAGTATCTCAGTTAATCTAGGTTAGTGTTAATTTATAAATATGTTTTTGTTGATTATTAACTTGTGTTTGCTCATAACACATTAATGTTAAATTAAACAACTAGAAATCTTACAAATGTGTTAATATATGTACAAAGTTACATTAACCTACATTAATAAATGCTGTAAAACATATTGTTGGTTTTTAGTTTATGGTATTTAATGCGTGTCACAGACTTGCACTGTCATTCACATATTTTGGGTCAGTAAGTTTTATTATTATTATTATCATAATTATTATTATGTAATAAAATTAAATGATTTTATTCAGCAATGATACTTCAAAAGTGATAAAAATGATCAAATGTGACAGTAAAGACATTGTTACCAAATATATATATATATATATATCGAAAATCGCCTTTAAAGTTGTCCAAATGAAGTTCTTAGCAATGCATATTACTAATCAAAAATGAAGTTTTGAGATATTTACGGTAAGAAATTTACAAAATATCTTCATGGAACATGATCTTTACTTAATATCCTAATGATTTTTGGCATAAAAGAAAAATGGATCATTTTGACCCATATAATGCTACAAATATACCCCAGCGACTTAAGACTGGTTTTGCGGTCCAGGGTCACATATTCATTCTAATAACTTTTTCAGTATTTAGTTTTCAGGTTGTTCTGTCACGTTTGTATCTTGTTGCACAAAATCCAGAAATGCAATTGTAATTCTCTTCATAACCAACCAGTCGTGTATTCACAGTTGTGGTCTTTATTGGTGGTGTTTGCACAAGTTACATTGTTATTATTGCTCATACTTTACAATTTGTGTTGTTCAGATAACTATACAGATTCAACGTTGTTTGTGCTGCAGACATAAATGATATCTCATACTCTGCTGCTTAAAGTGATCAGACTTACAATTTTCTCTTTACACTGAGCAGCCAAGATCCCTTCACAATTTGTTTCTGAAAATGTGAGTTTAACCTGCAAATTTATTAGATGTGTCGTTCATATCTGCTCTTTCGGTCTCACTGCACAACTATGTAATGTAAATATTCACATTCACATCTGGGACGTGTGTTTCGCCCCACCTCCACACACACTATCCTGTTGACAGCCAGAAGCTGTCCACCCTGGAAAGAAACTAAGCCATGTGTTGTATCTCACATGTTCTTCTCCGTGGCCCTTTCTCACGTCTGATCACACTATGGGGCCTTGTTGATTTAAAATGTGTGAGGCGTTTGTGTGCATGTCCGCTACATGTTTCTCATCTCCTTTACAAAACACAGGTGTCTCGTATCTCAGCCAGTGACAGTCAGACAGAAGACTGGTGTGAAAAGTGCTTCAACTGAAACAGTACAGTCTTTGATCCGCACAACTGTGTTTTCTTACACATTGCTTTTCTTTCCAGCCAGGATTTCAGGATTTTTCCAGAAAGCCAATGATGTATACCTTCACAAGATATATATTTAATGCAATTACTCAGCAGTCTCGCTCTGTGTTCTTAAGCATTTAAAACATATCTTATGAGTGATGTAGTCTTAAAATTAAAGCTATGTTGAGAATAGCATATTTCTAATATTTCTGCAATATATGTACAGTATGCTACATACATATACATATTCTGCTTATAGAAATTTGCATATAGTTACTTTTTCCTGCAATGCAACGCACTGAACTTGACCTTCCATGTCCAGGGTGACTAATAAACCCAAATTAATGTCAGCTGCAATTTTCAACACCATTTTATTGGAAAGTTAGCACATTTTTTACAGAAACTTGGATTAAAAATGCAAAATAACACTTTTTTTCAGATAACTTTTTTCTTTAACTTGACTCATAATGGTTATGTGACAACATTGTTGCATGCTATGGTTTAAAAAGTTTTGCATAAAACCATTAGTATGCAAAAGTCACACTATTTATTGGAAAGTTGGCACATTTTTACATGAAGATTAAAAAATTCTCCTAGATTATTAAATTCTTTTATAATGGTTATGTGACAATAGTGTAGCATGCTATTTTAGTATGCAACGTCATTATTTATCAAAAATGTTTGGAAAGTTGGCACATATTTACAGAATTTTTTTTGTTGTTGTTGGTTTTTATTTGCTTGTTTTATTAACTTGTTTTGTAATGGTTAAATGACAACATTGTAGCATACTATGGTTTTAAAAAGTTTTGCATACAACCATTAGTAAAAGTCACTATTTTACACAAATTTATTGAAAAGTAAAGCAAATTTTTACACAAATTAGAAATACAAAATGACACTTTTTTTCTTTAACTTTTGTCATAATGTTTGTGTGACAATAATGCAGCATACTACTGTTTAAAAAGTTTTGCATACTAATGTTTAAATGAAAAAGTCAAAATTGACCTTTTATTTATTTTTCAAAAGCAAACTTTGAACAAAATTCTAAATAACCCTATTTTATGTAAACACTTTTCTTTGTGTTGCAATGCTTATGTGACAAAAATGTAGCACAGTTCTGTTTTAAAAAAGTTGCATACTGCTGTTATGCAAAGTCACTATATTTCAGTTTGCACATTTTACATATTTCCATGTTAATATTTCTGTGTATTTGAATGAAACTTGTTTTTACACCAGTTTTTCACTTTATAGGCGACAGCACATTTAGACAAATGCAGCAAGTGGGCTATTTACTATAAATTGTGTGGAAAAAAACTGAATACTGTGTAGTGTACGTGATGTACTCTGCAGAAATAGTAGTTAGTATGTTTTTCTAAACAACTGCTTAAAGGGTTTGCAGATTTAGTTTTGACTTTCCATGATTCCTCTGCAGGCTTTTGTTTTGCAGCTGTGCCTGCTCAACTAATCATTGTAATAATTAGCCATGATCCAGCTGCAATTAATGTACTAATAATATTCATTAAAGGGAAGTCTGCGTGATATTCATGACACAAATGAATATAAATGTTTCTGCTTGCAGCCAGAACAAGACTCATGAAAGCATGCTTGGAGCTGTTTTGCAGCATGCATTTATATGTTACTCATTTATTTATAAACTGTAGGAATGTTGCAAGTATGTTCTAGACAGCCTTGAGCACAGTCGAACACATTTGTGAATGGTGCACATTATATGCATTGATGCATTAACTGACTTTGATTTAATTTAGAGAAATATGGTTATGTTTGCATACCCTTGTGAAAAAGACGTGTGCTTAAATAACAAATATATTTATATATGTGACATACTTAGACGTCCTCCTTTGAGTCAAAAAAGCATACTAAAATTGAGCTAATTATGTTTAGTATAAACTTAAACTGTAATACATTTTCATCTAATTGCAATTAAAATACACAACAATTGTCCCTCCTTTCCCATCCACACCTATAAAAGTGCAACTGTGAGCATTCACCTGTTTCGACAGTTCATCTGGCTCGTAGCCCTGACCCAAGGTTCAGAGATCTTAATATTGTGATAAATCTCACCCAAAATCTCATACGACACAGGCATCCATCACACGCGATATGATTTCCTGCCTCTCTATCAATAAGTGCACATTTTGATCTCTTTGATTAGGCATTAAGTCTCAGATCCACCATGTCCAGCGATGGAGGAAATCAAAACATCTGTATCTTGTTTTCATGACCCACTTCATCATTACAATATTGCCTTTCGCATAAAGAGAACTCTTTGGTAAAGGAGAGGAGCTTACCGTTTCCTTATGAGCGCCTTTTTCTTATTATGTTGTTATATAGAAAGTCTGCCAGCTGTTATCAAGCAAATACTGTTAGGAATGTGCAGACAACCTATTGGGCCTTTGATCTGGTTGGCCAGTTCCAGCAGCCTCGGGCAGACACGCGGTATCTTTTGAGGGCAACACGGTGCGTGACGTGTGGAAGTCTTCGCCTCTGGACCCAATAGCTGATGTTATTGCATGACAGATGGGGTATTAGGAAAGGGATTGTGCACAAAATGCTAAACTCAACAAAGTGGTATCAGCTCTTTCAGGCTTTTCATAGAGTTTTCTGAAGCGTGAAGGAAATTCGATTTCTCTTCACTTTCTGTTGGAGATGACAGGTATGTAGTGGTGGAGCTGTATATTGGAAGAGTCAAGGTGTGACTGATAGTATACATACAATCTCATAATACAAGAAAACAGGAAAGTTATTCATTGTGCATTAGATTGCATCCAGGTTCCATACATAAATAAACTAGATAAATGGCTAAAGCAAGCATGACTATTATTATTGCTTATTCTTCTGTTTTTTCCTCAAGATCTTCACATATTTGATGTTGCAGGCCAAATATTGTAATATATATATATAAAGAAATTTGCTGAAATTTGTATTGAGAAAATTAAGCTGTGTTTAAGACAAAAAATTTTTAGGTCTGTATCATTCACATTTTCAATCTGTTTCCCTCTGCATTAAATAAACCAGCACTTGTATACATTATATGAAGCAACACTCACCAAAAATAAAAAAAAAAATTACAGCTGTCAAACCAAATACCCCAGTTATGAATTCTAATCACAGGGATGTTCATTTTGTCAGAGGAATCAATCATAATTACTGAGATGACAGTGTAATTTAGCTCCATGGAAACCAGACATCTAGACACAGACTCAAATCTAAGGCTAAGCACAGCAAACATTGCATGTTTTTGTTTTGTATAGATTTATTACATTTTTATAGTGTTTTATACAATATAAATTTTTTCAAAGCAGCTTGTCTTTTTAATTTATTTTTGCAGCTCATAAGTGTAAAGATGAGTGTCTGTACACTGGCTGCATGTTTAACATGGAAGTCACATAAGCAGCTCCAGTGGCCTGCAATTCATCAAGTTGACGTCTTGATGCACATGTAATTTTTCTCCCCAACTGAAAATATGATGCAACATTTGAGCAAGCAACAGTACAGTAATGCTAATCTGGTTCGACTGTATGATAATGTTTTCTCCTGTGCACCAGTATTAATCATAAACTTGATCCACACAAGTATTTCGAAAGAATACAAGCTAATCTCCACATATTAAATACAGTTTGGCAAAAATGACCAAGTTTGGTGGCCAATAGAATATTGATTCAGGTGTTGTAATGTTATTTGTAAAGAATTGGAAATGTTTGGGCCTGTATGACATTCCAAAGTGCACAAAATATCATTTGAAACCTCTTTTAAAGGCAAGGAAGTAATTAAAGAACAGACCCCAAGGGTAATGATCTTCATTTAAAGAAATTAAATAAATAAATGATTTAAATTGATTTAGGGGAATAAATAAAAAGAAAGAAGAACAGTAAAAGAACAAGAATAAAAAATTAACTGTTTGTAAATAATATGCACCCAATAATTCTTAATTACATGAATCACATAAATGACAATCTGTATTTTCAATTCAAAACACAGAAATTTTGAGTAGAATGCATCATTGGATATAACAGTTGGTTGTTTAACATTTCTATTGTAAAACAGTTGTCAAATGTTTGGCTACAGTACTTAAATTTTACCTCGCACTCTTTCACCCTTAAAAACTGAAGCGTTGTGCTGAATTTCATGATTGGTTTACAGTAAAGCATTTGTAATTTTTGGAGGCTCCCTATAGATATGTATAAATACTGCAGATGCTACTTTCGACACATTTGCCATCTTGGAACAGTCAAAGTTTCGTCACACACTAAACTACCAAAATACAAGAAGACAAAGGCTTTAACACAAACTAACACACTGTCACCTGTGAAAGGTCATCCCATTTCTTTGAGAAATATCAGTGTTTTCCAAAATGTTGTGTGTTTTTTGTATTAACTCATTATTTCAGGCTGGTATCTTGCTATCTAAAGCCCTTGTCTTGTTATACTGTGTTAGTATAGCAAAATCATCAGTTGAAGTCTATTGCAGATGTAGATATTCATACATGCTATAACATGTTCATGGACCGGTTTTGACCGTTCCAATATGGCGGACAGCTTACGTATAACGGCCCATAAAAACAGCCCCTGATGAGGCATCTATGTATATATATATATATATATATATATATCTATGAAGGTCCCCTCAGAGTCTATTGTGTTAAGGCCTTGCTTAAAGGGATAGTTTGCCTAAAAATTAAACATTCACTCTTAAAAATAAAGGTGCTTCACAATGCCATAGATGGAAGAGCCTTTTTTGTCTAAATGGTTCTATCAAGAACCTTTAACATCTGAAAAACCTTTCTGTTTTCACAAAAGTTTCTTTGTGGCGAAAGAAGGTTCTTCAGATTATAAAAAGGTAAGAAAGAGATGGTTCTTTTAAGAACCTTTGCATTGCTGTGAAGAACCTTTTAAGCACCTTTATTTTTAAGAGTGTTGTTTCTCACGTCATTTTAAACCTGTATGAGTTTATTTCTTTGATGGAAAGCAATTGAAAAGATATTTTGAGGAATGTTTGGGTCCATACCCAAATGTCAAATGTTTGAGCCCATTGACTTTCATTGTATGGACAAAATGGTTACAGGTTTGGAAAAATATAAAGATTATAAAGACCAAATGATCACCTTTTTCATTTTTGGGTGAACTATCCCTTTAAATTCTGCTTTGATTTCTAAACCTTAACACACTCTTGAGATATGACGTGATGGTTATGATGGCCAGGACTTGAGTAAGTTGTACCGCACAGGTGATTCTGAGAGATACTGCTGTAGAGCATGTCTCAGCTGTCAGTAAGGCTTGTCTAACACCCTATTAAGGTAACAAACTAAATATCCCAAGGGTAGAATGGCTATATGTCACATCTTAATGCCCCACACTGGCAGTCGGCCTGAATGGTGTTGGACGGTGTAATCACACTGGGTGTGAAATGAGGAGTGAGCGATATAACCCAGACCACTGTCGTCCCATAGCGTCCATCTAAATTAGGAAACAGCCATCCTGCCAAAACTGGAGACTCTTTTTAAATAAGTTATAATCAGTTGACATAGTGGGCAAGGACAAAAAAGGAGGAATGACAACCTTGTCAAACTAAATTGCTGTTTGCAGCCTCACACTCTTTCTGTGTCATGTTATCTCTGGGTCTCACAGCTGGGATGCTTTGCATCTGTTCAGCGCAGTGTTTGTGTGGGCAGGTGGGTATGCTGTGCATGTTTTTGGGTTTAATTAGTTACGGGCCCACAAACGGATGCAGATATCTCAACAAGACAGGTGGAGATCAATTCAAAGAAAAATTGGCTGTAGTCCAGGGACACTGCTGAGATGGATTTGTCCCCGGACACACGCTGCTTATTAACCTTTCAATCCAAACTCGGTGCACAATATAATGAGGTTTTCAACGAGTATTGACAGTAAATGGGATAAAAATAAGGTAGAGAGCTATAGCACCTGTGTCTTTCTTCAAGGTTAGATGTATTCCTACTCGTAGAAATAAGTTATATATAGAAATTAGAATAAGGAAAATAACGGGATAGATGTCTTGCGAATATATTTTCTATTGTGGTAATATATCCTTGTTTCACATATTACACATTTGTAAAAATTTCTGAATTAGAATTAATGATGTGTAATAGAAAAATGTAAGAAGTCTATCACCAAAGCTGCATACATATTTGATCAAAAATGCAGTAAAAACAGGATTGTTGCAATTTAAAATAATTGTTTTCTATTTTTCTAGATTTTAAAATGTAATTTATACCTATGGGGCTGCAGCTTGACTTATTAGGTACAATATTAAAATATAATATATCGTCTCCCTCATCAAACTAACAATTTTGTATCTGCTCATATGATTTATTTTAGGGTAAAAAATGTTTTTCATGTTTTCATGCATATAAGTAAATCTGCAATAGTTAGATTTACTGTACACGGTGAATAAAGTATTAATAAATTACTGTAAAACAGGTTACAGTGCATAAACTAGAATACTACTGTGCAGCCTGAAATCATAATCACACCATCTTTGTTCATTTAACCAGAGGAGAGCTGAGCTGACTGCTCCTGGTTTCCCCTAAGGTGTTTTTTCTTCGTTTCAGTCACCTGCTGGAGTTTGGGTTCCACTGTCACCTCTGGATTGCTTAGCTGGGGTTTAAAAGACACTGAATATTCAGGAATAATACTGATTTCATTGTATTGCATAATGACAAAACTAACTGAATTGAGTTGGATTATGATATCACTGTTTTCTCCAGAGCTGCTTTATTGCCGAATCGACTTTGTTTCATAATGTATTAATTTTGCAACATTTTTACTGATATTGAACTTTATTAAATCAGCATCAAGCTGACACAAAGTGAATAATGAAACTTTTGCATGCTATAAATTCCTTATAGCTGAATTGAGCTATTTCATTCGTAAAGATTAACTTTACCAAGTTATCGAACTGAATTTTCTTTTTAGAGGTAAAGTTTTTCATTAAATAAAACAATGTTTTTGTACAATTTGTGGTTGCATTTTATTTTTTATTTATCTTCATGTAATACCTTTTTATAGAGCGTTTCATTGTTATTGGCCAAGAAAAGTTTAGATTTTTTCAAGTTTTGAACGATTTTCTGGTTTATTAATATTAATAAAGGGAGACATATGGAATATTTAAGCTTCTATAGAGCAATCTAGTCTACATAATGTTTGTCAGCTCTATTTTAGGTATTTTCATAGCTAGTTTTGGCCAGATTACCCATTTTAAATAAGGTATAGACCCACTTAATGAACGGATCCAGTTCGGATCCGGGCCGGATGAGCTACTTCATGAACGGGTCCGGATCGGATCCGGTTCAGATCCGTTGCTTCATCAACGGGTCCGGATCGGATCCGGGCCGGATGAGCTACTTCATTAACGGGTCCGGATCGGATCCGGACCGGATGAACTGCTTTATTAGCGGATACGGATAGGGTCTGGACCGGATCCGGTCCGGATCCGTAATCCTTATCTGTTCCGGATCCGCTGCGCTGTGCAAGTGGACGCCGTTACGTTCCGGATCTTGTGGTACCTCTGGGTCATTTTGCTATCTGGGGCTGTTGGAGCGGTAGAGATCTAGGTTTCCCCGGTAACGCTGTACACAAAGCAGCGCTCCTCTCACAAACGCTGCTTTATCAGACATTACATGCAAAATGAAATGCAAATAACATCCATAACATATATCCATGACAGTCGGTTTCCTTCAGAAATACAGTGAAAAACACCAGCAATCGTGGTTTCGATTTTGAAACGTGCAGTGCTCAACCAAGAGTCCTCCCCACCCCCCAACCATTCGAATTTCCGTAGGCTGGATTTATTTTAATAATATTCTAATGGGGCCGCTTTGTGATATCACAAACACTGGAAAACAACACTGTAGTCCAAATGAGCCATTCGTTGTAGTTCTTGAAAAGGGATTTTTTTTTTTAAAAAATGAAATCTCTCCCTTTGGAGTGGACTTTGAGATTTGTAACTTTGTAGATCTTTATTATGCCCAAACACACACACTACACACTTGACTAAAATTCAAAAAGTGAAAAGGCATAAAAGGACCTCTTTAATCTTTCCTCCAATTTTGATGAGAATACCCTCAAATTAAAGCTCAGAGTGTGCACTTTAAGCCCATATTCATTATATAACTGGAACTATAACTGAATATGTTTTGGTCAGCAGCTAATATAATAAAATTTTTTGCCTGTGTCCAAAATGGACCTAACTATATATTTACCTGTGGGTCTCATTCTTTAACTGTGTATAAAACCAGTGTCTGAATGTTTGCACACAAAATCAGTATCTATTAATTTCACACTTTTTATTACAAACTGCATAAATAAGTGACAATAAGCCAAGTATTACTTCATAGTAGCAATGATGTTAAAAAAAAAAAAAAACTACCTTCTTGAGGAACTGACTGGCATGTTTTTAATTTATTCAGAATACATTTACAATAGAACAAGATTTTTGTTTGTAAGTACCCAGATAGCACACGCACGTCTGCAAGATTGAGTGTTTACTATTGTCCTTTTGCAATACCAACACACTATTCTCCTATTTGATACTGTAAACCTGCTTTGACACAATCTGTATTGTTAAAAGCGTTATATAAATAAAGGTGACTTGACTAAGAAAAAAATTCCTTTAATCATATTTTTTATGAAAATCCCACAAATAATGAAACATAATCCAAACTGTATTTGGAAATTAATAAGAGCTAAACGTAAACTATCTTCACTGGTTACTATAATAATATACACTAACATTGGTGCAGTAATAAGGGAAAAAAAACAACAACAACAACAAAAAAACAGAATTAAACAATTTTTGAGAATGTGACAGATAATCCCCATTAGACTCAAGCTGGAGTCTGGGTGGGGTGGCCAATGTGATAACAACCAGCGATGTTATTCTGTTTAAGGAATGCCTATGTCACTCACACTCCCCATTACTAACAGGGAACTGTTTACTTCCGCTTGTTCTGCTGGAATTCAGCTACTGTGATATTTTTCACTGACACAACCAGCTACCTTGGAAAGCTTAAGGGAGGTACGGACCGACTGCTAATGTATGCTTTTTCATGTGTTTTCTTTACCTTGAAACAGGTTAGTACATGAAGAATACTGGATTAAAAATGATAAAACAAGAAAAAAAATCATGGGTGCATTATGGGTTTAATGGTCAACTAACTGGCTGAGTCTCAAGTTTATTATTTATTTTTTATTATTAAATATAATTATTAGCTCCCTAATAATTATATCTAAAATGGACTGAGGTGATCTGAGAAAGTAAGGTATTTCAGTATTTCAGTGTAAAGTGAAGTATTTCAGTTTTGAAGTATTTCAGTGTAATCTGCTAGCACACTGTTGACAAAGAATAAGTGTACTTACCCTGCACAATGACACCAAAGCCAGGCGAGCAGGTAGTGTGACGGACACAAAACTCCACCACTAGGTGATATCCAGGTATACACTCACAGAGCCTGTCATGAGTGCTGTTACATTCCCTTTGTACAATCTGCCTTTCCTTGCAGACAGATGTACAATGTTGACAGCTATCTCCCCAATGCCACTGCTCTGCAAAACGTTTTTCTGGGCAGGGGGCACAAACAGTTGGTTCCTCAGTGCTGCAGTGGCGTTTCACAGCTGTGCCGGGTGGACACTGGTCACAAAGCAGCACCTTAGAGGTCACAGGGTCTCTGTGCTGGTACTTAGGTATCTCTTGGTAGGCCCGTGCAAAACACATGGCAAACAACTAAGAAAAAAAACAAACAGGAATACAATTTAGAGATGCAACTTGCAATCTGGCATGTATGTACACTCTAAAAAATGCTGGGTTAAATACAGAACTGCGTGGACAGAACACATGCTGGGTTGTTTTCAACCAACAGTTGGGTTAAATGTTTAACCCCTCAAATTTTGGAAACACTTAAAAATGAGCGACTTCAACTCTTATCATTTTAAAGCCCTTAAAAACCATGAAGTGAACCCTGAAAAAAGTCCTCTGATTCAGATGGTCCTGAAGCTGCAAACACAAACTAACATGACTAACAACATCTGGCATCAGGACACTAAAACATCCATCCACAAAATTCGGCCCAACCAAATTATAAAAGCACAAAAAGAAAATTATCTAACCTACTGGAAAGAAGCAACAGAAAAACAAATTAAACTTGAATGTTATTTGGCCCTAAATAGAAGGGAAGTGGTGTGTGGCCAAGTATCGTGACCCATACTTGGAATTTGTTCTCTGCATTTAACCCATCCAAGTGCACGCACACCATAGTGAACATACACCCGGAGCAGTGGGCAGCCATGTTGCGGCGCCCGGGGAGCAGTTTGGGGTTTCGGTGCCTTGCTCAAGGGTCTCACCTCAGTCGTGGTATTGAGGGTGGAGAGAGTGCTGGTTATTCACTCCCCCCACCTACAATCCCTGCCGGACCCGAGCCTCAAACCCACAACCTTTGGGTTACAAGTCCGACTCTCTATCCATTAGGCCACGACTGCCCCTAGAGATTACACAACTGCAGAATATCTGATATCGACAGCACTGAGAGCCGCATCTGCCAATACTGTACCCATGGGGAAGTGGAGACAAAGCAACACTTCCTCACCAGCTGCCCTAACTATGAAGAAATTAGAAAGACATTTTATCCCAAATTTGAAACACTTTGCCTTGACTTCAAAATGTTAAACAAGAAAACACAACTTCAATATTTATTAGGTGAAAAACAAGATTGTATCTTACTAGCAGCAAGATACATTGACGCCTGTCACAAAAAGAGGGAGGAGTCAACAAATCAGTGATGCACCCACACACACACAATTTTAAATTGTTCATAGAATTCTAGAATTCACAGAATTGATTTGTTCTATTTTGTTTAATTATATATAAATGCATGTATGTATTTATTTATTTATTTATTATTATTATTATTTTTAAACATTTGTTCTATATTTAATGTAAACACTACGCTTTGGCAATACATTGTAACAACTGTCATGCCAATAAAGCACATATTGAACTGAATTGTATTGAGAGAGAGAGAGAGAGAGAGAGAGCGAGAGGGAGAGAAAAAGGATGCCACCCATAAATCTCTCTGCTGAGTTTCCAAACCAAAAATTGTGTTCTCCACAGCAGGTGGTGGAACTCAGTGAGGAAATCATTAAGTCCTTTAACTCATTATTTAGCATGGCGAATGCCACATATATAGAGTCAAACTGGAAAACCGGGTGAACTTTTTAGCCTTTTGGCACTCTGAGCAAGGTTGCCATTTGATGAAGATGTGTACCGTACTCTAACCCAAATTACATACTACTATGGAGTCTTTGACAGTTGTAATTACACTGTTCAAATGATCTAAAGGAAACTCACAAAGAAACCAGTGACCTTGAGTCAGTGCTGAATAAAAATGCTTGATTTCAAGGTAAGCTACATTTATCTCAGGCAGACAGAAGGCTCTTAGAGAAATCTCTTTGTTCTATGACAGTAAGAGTGGAAGCCTAAAACAAGATCCTAAAAGATCCAAGTGTAATACAATATATTGGTTAACACAATTTTGATAGAAGACCCAACATGCACATACATAGCTAAAGGATGAGAGAGTGTGTGTACAATACACAATGACTAATTCTCAAATTATCACCATTTATTTCTGATTAACAAGCTTGTTAAAAGTTAGCTGCGGAAACTTTTCAGGATTTGCAGGTGGTCTCCTATACTGCAAAGCTTTCTAATACAAGTTATGGAGTTACATCATTCAGACCTACAAGACAGTTGAACCCTTCCTAAAAATCTCCCCAACTCTTTCTCTGGGCCCTGTGGGCTATCCATTCACTGTCTGGGACACCTAGCATCAAACAAGGCTGTGGTTCTCCTTACATCCTCATCATTAAGCCCTGTCATATAAAGCACAGAAGGAGAAGAGTTCCCACTGGATTTTAATTCAAACAAGCCAAAAAAAAAAGTCATTTTAAACTTAATTAAAATACATTTTAAACTTAATTAACATACACAAATATTACCTCTATTTGTCACGAATCCTGGCCATGCACTTTTGTTCACTCACCACCAGAGGTCACTCGCTCACCACATTGACTCATACACTACACTACTGGCACATTACATTGGACTGCGTTTCCCATCATCCATTTGCACTGACGACACACAGCTGATTTCACTAATCACGCTCACACCTGAGGACTATCTCACCCAATCACACACCTTACTTAAGCCATGGACTTCCTCAGTATTATCGCCGAGTATTGTCTAGCATTTAGCACTCTCCTAGTGTTAGCTTCTGTACCAAGCCATTCTGTGTTTATGTTTAGCTCTGAGTCTGGTTCTGCGTATAGCACTCTCCTAGTGTTAGCTGCCTTACCCAGCCTTCCGTGTTTATGTGTAGCTCTGAGTCTGGTCCTGCGTTTAGCACTCTCCAAGTGTTAGCTGCCTTACCGAGCCATTCTGTGTTCACTAGTCTTAGTTTAGTTTGTTTTGTTTATAGTCTCGTTTCCTGTTTCCTACCCTCGTATCGTGGATTAACCCTTGTCTCGCCATTGGACTCTGTTTGCACCTCTCTCGGATTACTGCACGTGTACCTGGATTATCTCTCTCTGCCTTGCCCACTTGGATACTGTTTGCCGATCGCCGACCCACGCTTGTTCTAAGGACTACTCTTGTGTCTTGCCCGTGCCATACCTGTTTGCCAGTGTTTTTGACCTCACTTGATTATGACTACATCTTTTAATAAAAAGCTTACACTTGGATCCACACGTCTCACGTCTCGTTCGCCTCGTTACACTATTTTCATCCTGGAAATTGTAAATATATAAATATATAACTGCAAAGAAAAATACCCTGCAAATTTAGTATTATAATCATGTTATTGTTGTTGGTTTTACTTTGAAAAGCAAACATTCTATCAATGTACTGTATGTCAATGGGATATTAAGGTTTAACTGAGTATAAAGTTTGTTGGTATAACTGACAGTGTTAACAAAAGCAAGCATGAGATAAAAATATTTGCTAAGCCATTTTAGCTTGTTTGTACAGAACTTTGAGCCTTTTTTTTACTGGGCGTCATGACTCGTGTTTCACAGGATTTGTACTCAAGTGCTCCTTGCAAGCTCTAAAAATGGCCTTAAGCTGGACTGGCACTACTAGCTCTAAATGAAAGAGTAAGATTTCACTTTCTGCTTCCTTTCACTGTTATTTGGTTCTGACATTGTGTTCATAACTTATTTAATGTAGTCATGGCCTCTGCAAACAGGTGAAAACAAATTGTGCTTATTTTAAGAACTACCTCTTTATACATCCTCAAGGTGATACTGTGGCAACAGCCAAGAGATATCATTTAGGGAAGTTCAGACTTTTCACACTCTCCCAATAATGGATAACCTCTCTTGGATAACAACCCCACTGTTTCCATACTAAACCCCAGCTCAACCACCATTATTCTAGTCCCTCCATGGGATTCCACATTATATAGTCATATATATAGTCTTCCTAAAAAAGACACATGGAAAGTCCATTGATGTTTGATAATTTTGATAATTATCTCCAAAACATGGATTCATGCAAATAATGTTGCAGAACCACAAAGAGCTACACATGCAAAGCACATCACAGGAAACTACAGATCCTACAAGTCACAATCTGTATAGAGCTGTACAAAACCAAAACACAAACACAACCTGAAAGAGACAAAACCATACATATCAAACTTTGTATCAGGTATCTGAATATGCACCTATATTAAAATATAAAGCATATGGTCAATGTACTCATTGTGATCACACTTGATGCTTTGCAAGTCTAATAAGGGATTTGTATTTGCAGCTATAATGATTAGGGTATGCATTATGGGTATGGGCAGAGGTAGGGTTTAGGTTTAAGGGAGGGCTCATAGCGAGATTCCAAAGAGTCTCACAAGACTTCACATAGTACTTATCACACTCCTCTCCAATGTTTCCTGTCTTCACTAACACCGTCTTTACGGATAAAACAAAAATGGCAGAACTCTGTTTTGCAATAAATGTTACTCTTTACACCAGGGTGCAAATTAGATGCATATTTTAAATACTTTCAACTCATTTATAACACCCTTAGAAAAAAATAAAATAACATAATAAAAAGAATAAAAATGACAAGATTCTTTATGATGTTAATTAGTATACCTAATAAGCTTAATGTACTTGTGTAAATATTATTACACTATTTAATTGAGTGTAACATACAAACTGTAATGTCAAGTGCAATGCAAACAATAGATCTAGATAGATAGCTCTAATATTAGTGTTAACATAAACCTAGTGTTGCAATATTTCCTATCAAAGAGATATTCCACTGAAAGCAGAGCCATGCAAATACTGAAGGGACACTCGACACACAATAACCTCACTGTGAAGCCTAGGCTTATTCTGCGTAAATAAAGCAAGGTAAATGATATCTCTGTCTCAAAACCAATTGAGTAACCAGACAGCATATGGGACATCTCAAAAATTGTTTCATTTTTCGCGCGTTCTGACTCCGAACAAGCCAGTATGATTAACCTAATGCTAAAGTTTTTATACACTTCGAACGAAAAGACTAATTGATCAGCTGATTCATTCACTTACGCTTCTGGACTGAAAATTACATGTCTCTGAAGATTAAAGCATCAGCACACAACGCGCTTTAAATTGGTTTTGTCCTTATTTATAATATTTTCATATTATATAAAACAGCATGATAAAATGACAAAAAAGAAAAGAAAAGAAAAGACAAACTGAGCAAAAGTTCGCGTTAAGTGTCGCAGGCAGACCATCATCATACTCACCATCTGTAATTTCATTGCTGTCAGAGGAGGCATATTCAGCACACTCATAAGTCTCGCAAAGTCCGCATGGACAAGACCGTTTCCACACTTATAGCGAAGGGGTAAGGTCAAAATGTGCCCACCCACTTTATGGCACTGCAGTCCATCCTCTGGCTGTTTCTCCGGCTTTAAAAATCATTAGCCTACTACCTGCGGCAAATACTCTTTTGATGAAGCAACTATGAAATAAATGAGTAATTTTACATTAATCGGGAAATGTGGTAACGGGCATCATGAATCAAATTACGACGTGAATATTTAAGGCCATTTATGTCAGTAACAAGACATTTCTTGATAACACATGCTCTGGAAAGATGTTCACACTTTAAAGTTGTTCATAAATGAGGACGACTGGGTTGTTTGTTAAATCGTTTGAAAACTTTTGAAAACTAAGTTTTGGGCAAACGTTTATTTTATTTTATTTTGGGGGGGGGGGCATTTTTGCCTTTATTTTGATAGGACAGATCAGACATGACAGGAGAGAAAGGGGGGCGGGACCAGGAAAGGTCCTCGAGTCGGGATTCGAACACGAACCCGATGCACAATGGCGCTGCATGTCGGCATGCTGCCAACAAGGCCTTCGGCGCCGACCAAACTAATTTATTTTTATTAAATATTATGACATCCACTATCCTCTCGTCATCAATCCTACCCAGTCCAATTTTTAATTAAAGCATTTTTATTTAAAACAAAATGAACATTTTACGAGGTTTAAATTCGTTAACATTTGTTCATGCAACAGGTACCAAGAATGAACAACCTCTTTTACAGCATTAAGTTTGTTTTAATTCATAAATATACTATATTCATTCACTATATATATATTTACTGTTTATTTGTGTTCAGTTGTAGTTCATTATTATATGTAGAAATTAACATTATATATTATAATATTATATTATATATTATTTCATTGTTAAATTATAACAGATTAATAAATTCTGTAGAAATATATTGTTCAGTGTTAACTATTAATCCATAATGTATTAGCTAATGTCAGCAAATGCAACTATTTACTATTACTATAAAGTTTTACCAATGTAACACAGTGTGTGTATGTGTGCAGATTTATCCACTATTGTGGGGACCAAATTGTAAAAATGCAGAAAGCTGTCTGCTTGAGAGAATGTGGGTTCGGGTTATAGTATTTATAACTAGCTATTTTTAAACATGTAGATGAAAAGCTTGCAACAGCTTTACTCTCTGAACTTTGTTAAGCAACATAAATAACATTCTTCTATGGGTGCATCCATGATTTTACCCATAGCTCATATGTTGAACACATTTTGTGTTCCTGTAATAGCTATTACAATATCATGGATTTTACCATGGCTTGAACAGTGCATTTTTAAATCAGAGAAAACAAGAGAACATATCAGTAAATATATAAATCCAATTACAAATCAATATAAAGTATGCATTTGACTTTATTACCACATAATTGTTTCTTTTACTGTCCTTTATCATTTTACACAGTGATGGTGTTACAACACACATTCCTCTCTTTGATAACTTTTATCATATACTTTTCAGGAAGGATTATCATAACCAGAATCAATCATTGTTTTATAAGGAAATGCAGATTTTTTATTTATTTTTTTTTTGTGTAGGAAAGTGATTTTTTTTTTAATCCTAATCATATTGTTCATAAATACCACTTGAAACCCCTTGAAATCTGTAAAATCTTTTAAACCATGACCTTAACAGTAAACTGCTTTGGTGGCTTGACTGAGTAAAAGAAATAGGCCAGTTGTAAATTTACTTTGACAAGCACTTCTCAATTATACACTTTCCTATTCTTTTAAGGTACTATTGCCAGGATTCTCTTTCACTGTGGTCTTCGGCTAAGAACAGCCAAACTGCACCCTCGATACAAGTCAGATTAGAGATTAAAGATTCCTGCCAAGCGACGTGCTTCGGGTCACAGGGGACAACAGGGACACCAGCTGCATGTAAAGTACTTTAACAGTCCTGAATTTATGACATAGCCACAAAGTATGTTTGCAATTTTGTGTGGTCATGCAATCAGTACAGACTGTGTCCTGGGAGATTCTACCCCAAGATAGCACACCCATGATGTCTTCACTGCAATATCCCCTTCCCAGTTTACGCCTTCATCTGACTGAGAAGCTTAGCTTTTGAACTTTACCCTGATTAGGTATGTGTGAGTTCATATTTGTAGACATTAAAGTGTATTTATTAGATATGATGATATTTTTAAAGTTTTTTTAAATGAAGTTTTTTAAAATGCTTCATATCAAAATATTTTACTGTTTTATTTCAGTATCCAAATATTTTAAACCGTTTTGAGAACCACAATGTCTTCTCCAGGATTAGAGAACTGTAGTGAATTTGTGTTGTATGTTGTCACGATTACCTCAAGATCATTGCCGGAAAACTTATTTTTGGGCTTTATCTTTAGACAGACACTGTTTTATGCAATAAACTTTGGCTCACATAAGACCCTAGGAACTTTTGGTGGTCTTTTTTCATATTTTACTAATGTACTGGGTGGGTCATTACTTCAACAGTGGGAGCAATACAGGCCACACCTCGTAAGGTTGTGGGATAAGACACACCACAACATGTAGGTAGTCAAAGATAGACGTAGCTCTCAACGCCATCAGTGACGCATGGATTGGCTTCCCGACCTGTGGTGAGGCATTGTGGATTTCTTCACCGATATATACGCTGACATGATGTGGGTGTTAAGAGGTCAACCATCAGTGCTTCTATGTGGCCAGTTTACAAACCATTTCAAAGTCCTTACCCACACACTCATCATGACAATCATCAAAAATGACAATGCTTTGGAATCACTGAAGGCTACTGTATTTTCCATTTTTATACTGCTTACCACACAAGCTACAGTAAAAGGTCAGTAAAATAAACAAACATGCTAAAAAAGAATGGTGCTAAAAAGCACTAAAAGTGGTTCTTTGGCTCGTAATCATAGGGGAACCACTTTTAGTGCTATTTAGCACTGATTTTAAAGGTGCTATATAGAGGTGCCATATAGCACTTTATTGCAGTGGTTATTTGGCTTTTTATCATAGGGGAACCTCTTTTGGTACTATATGGCACATGTTCTTAAAGATAAGAAGCTTAATAGCACATTTGTCAAAATGTGTTACACAGAACCATTAGAGGTGCCATATATGACTACCATAGATAAGCAAATATGCTTCTAAAGGACACTTTTACTTAAGATGAATGATAACTAATCATTTCTTAACAAATTGCAGCTTTAAAGATTCAAATTCCTGTACTAAATGCTTACTGAGAAACAAAACACATCCCACTTTCAAAACCTTTTAATTTATTTCTTTCAGCAGCAAATAAAATGAGTGCTGACAAGCCAAGGAATATACATATACAACATCACAATATACGGAGAGTTGTTGTTTTATGCACATACAAAATAATGCAACAAGCTTGAAATATGTAATTTTTTGAAGAAGAAAGAGTCCTGGTTTACATATATATACTGTAGCCCTGTAATCAGGTAACTTTTTTGAGAAGGGTCTGGCTGCAGACATGCACTTGCATTTTCAGACTTGCACTCTCAGACACCTGCACTTCCACAAGTGACGTCACTTTTTTATTTTATTTTATTCATTATATATTTTTTTTAATTGAATCTCTCAACATTTTACACAAGTAGCCAGGTGGTGAAGACAAGAAAAAAGAAACTAAATTACAATGTCACTTGCAATCGCTGCTTACACTCTTCGCTGCCTGCGACGTCACTTGCAGTCCACACAAATCGTATGTTTTGCCAATGGAGACGAGACGCTCTGGTGGTTAAACGATTAAAACTAATTTAATATCATAACATACAGGGTCCTGCAAATCATCTGTAAGAGAAAAAGACAAGACCTGCAAATCCATGGCCACAGAACAGCAGAATATGAACGCAATGCTCTCGCTTTTAAATCTCCCTTGGAAAATCTTAAACTCTTAATATGGCTTAATGTGTTAAGATAGTGCTATTAAAGATCAAATTCTATATATGGTTTATTAATTTAATGTACTACAAGGCAAGCGTATGGTCATGAACACAACGAGCAAACTTTCACTTTTCCTCCTATACAGCAAAACGCTTAAGGTGGCAATAACGGACTAAGATGATAAAGACCAAATTCAATATTTCTTATTGTTAATGCAAACTATACAGACCATATGAACGCGCATTAAGAAATGCATTAAGTGATATTAAAAGGACCAACTCCGTGCAGGCAAGTAGACGAGCCCAGAACATAAGTTGCACATTAACGTTTTCCTCCCGTAGAAAATCATTATAAATAAAACACGTAATAATGGACAAAGACAATGATACAAAAGGGCTGTAGACATTTTATTCAAAATGGGAAAACGCGAAACTTTGCACGTTGCGTTTATTCTGGGCTCACCTGCTTATCTGTACATATTAATTATGTTTTAATAATGAAGAGGAGCATATTGAGTTTGGTCTTTATAATCTCAGTCCGTTATGCCACGTTTTGTGGTATGGGAGGAAAACACTATACACATTATATTAATTGTCACGAATCTGTGGTTGTAGTAAATAGAAATGACAATCAGGAGGACAAAGTAGCTTCAACACACTCTTTTCCATTTATTAAACATCAAACTGAAACAAAGACAAGGGGAAAACTGAAGACTTATAAAGGGATGGGAACAAAGGAGCAAACAAGATGATTAACTAAACACAGGTGATGAGAATGATAATTAACTAAACAAGGACAGGAAAAGCCAAATAAGGGCAAAACGGAAACTGAGTACGAACACACACGTAACAGTTACTCCCCCCTCCCGGAAGGCACATCCCGCGCCGTAACTGTTCCACCGGGGAGTGGGGGGTGGGTGCCCTGGAGGCTGGTGCAGGGTAGGGACACTGGAGAAGCCTCCAGGGCTGGTCTGGGGACTCTGGCGGCCATGGCGGGACTGGAGGTTCGGGAGGCCATGGCGGGACTGGAGGCTCGGGAGGCCATGGCGGATCCAGGGACTCGGGAGGCCATGGTGGATCAGAAGACTCGGGAGGCCATGGCGGGTCAGTAGACTCGGGAGGCCATGGCGGATCCGGGGACTCGGGAGGCCATGGCGGATCAGGAGACTCGGAGAGCCATGGCCTTATTTTTTCGGGAGGCCATGGTGGATCAGGGAGCTCTGTGGCCTTGGCCCTTGGCCCGGCCACACAGGCAGACACTATATGGCCCCCCCCAAAAAATTTTCTTGGGGAAGTCCACCCTAGGGGGGGCGCTCTGGAAGCGCAGACTCTCGGGGGCGCTCTGGAAGCGGTGAGCTGGACGGAACCAGCGGAGACGACGGAGGGCTCGACGGGACCAGCGAGGACAACGGAGGGCTGGACGGGACCAGTGGGGATGCAGGAGGGCTGGACGGGACCAGCGGGGATGCAGGAGGGCTGGACAGGACCAGCGGAGACATAGGAGGGCACTTGCGAGGAGCAGGCGCTGGAGGGCTTGCCATATCCTCAGACGGCAGGCTTGCCATATCCTCAGACGGCGGGCTTGCCATAATCTCAGACGGCGGGCTTGCCATAATCCCTGACAGCAGGCTTGCCATAATCCCTGACAGCGGGCTTGCCATATTCTCAGACGGCGGGCTTGCCATATTCCTTGAAGGCAGGCTTGGGTTGGCCGCGAACGGCAGCGGGCTTGAGAGAGCCGTGGGAGGCAGATTTGCGTCGGCCGCGAACGGCGGCGGGCTAGGGAGAGCCGCGGATGGTGGCGGGCTTGCGTGGTCCGCGAACGGCAGCGGATGAGGGGGAGCCGCGGACGGCAGGCTAGTTCCGGCTCGGGCCCGGACACTACCCATACACCGGAAAATAGCCTCTCTCCAACACAGTCCCGTGGTGTCTGGGAGCTCCATGGGATGGTGGAAATTGGCTCCGTGCCGGAAAAGGTGGATGATGCCCGCGTCGTCCAGTGGCATTTCCTTGGCGAGCTGACAGAACTCTGCCGCATACTCGAAGAAAGGGAGACCACGCTGGATGAGGGCGAGGAGGCAGGTGGCGGACTCCATAGCCGCGGTTTTGGTCTCAGTTTCTGTCACGGATCTGCGGTTGTAGTAAATAGAAATGACGATCAGGAGAACGAAGTAGCTTCAACACACTCTTTTCCATTTATTAAACATCAAACTGAGACAAAGACAAGGGGAGAACTGAAGACTTATAAAGGGACGGGAACAAAGGAGCAAACAAGATGATTAACTAAACACAGGTGATGAGAATGTTAATTAAACAAGGACAGGAAAAGCCAAATAAGGGCAAAACGGAAACTGAGGACGAACACACATGTAACATTAATAAACTGTAGCCCTATATTGAATTTGATCTTTTAATAGCACTATCTTAACGCATTATACCATATTAAGTGTTTATGATTTTCTACGGGAGGTTTAAAAGCGCTTCATGAGAGCATTGCGTTCATTCTGCTGTTCTGTGGCCACAGATTTGTGGGTCTTGTCTTTTTCTTACAGATGACATGTAGGACCCTGTATGTTATCATATTAAAATAGTTTTAATCATTTAACCACCACAGCGTCTTGTCTCCATTGGCAACACTCAGGATTTGTGTGAATTGCAAGTGACGTTGCAGGCAGCGAAGAGTGCAAGCAGCGATTGCAAGTGACATCGTAATTTAGTTTCTTTTTTCTTGTCTTCACCACCTGGCTACTTGAGTAAAATGTTGAGAGATTCAATTTAAAAAATAAATAATAAATTAAATAAAAAATAAAAAAAGACTGCAAGTGACGTCACTTGCGGAAGTGCAGGGGCATGTTCAAGCTCATTCAAGCAGCACAACATTTTGCTACGGTTTCCGGGTTGAACAACATGTTTCCTGGAAACGGTGTGCAGCGGGGTTTGAGATTTTTTTTATTCTTTATTTTTTTATTGAATGCTTGAAAAAAAACAATAACAATTGTCATCGTCAAAATATAACAATACAACAACCGTTCAGGGACGTTCAGTCTTTCAGTCCAAAGGAAGTGCCAAGTCCTTCAACAAAGTCATTGTTCTTATTGCTTTTATGTTCGTAGAGAACTCAATAGAATCAAAATACATTTTCATTTCAAGTTTGAATCTTAAAAAAAGAGGTTTGCATTTAGAAAATTTACATTTATGAATATGATATTTAGCTAACAGGAAAAAAAAGGTTTATAAAATAAGCATCACTTTTTTTTTCACATTCATGAAAGCCAAAAATGACATTTCTATAAGTAAACTCAAAATTAGGATTCACATAACATTTGATAAAGTCAAGAATGTCACACCAAAATGATGTTGTGTAAGAGCAATTCCAGAATAAATGTAAAGAAGTTTCATTGTTTTCTAAACAGAAAGAACAGTTGGTATTAATAT